>VYZP01032915.1:0-25078 GCA_013400635.1 Hypocryptadius cinnamomeus
GTATATAAATATATATTACATATAAAATATATAAATACATAAATGTATAAATGTATAAATATAAACACAGCCCTACTTTTTGTTTCCAGAGAGGAAGGAAACAAGAAATGCTTGCAGCTGATGGAAATCCAGAGACTGGCTTCCATGGCCAAGGGAAATCCTCTTGGGATACAGAGGCCATCAATGAGTGGGAGGTAAATCTCACCTTGAGCTGCAGTCAGAGAGCAGCTATCAAATAAAAAAAGGGAGAGTTAAGGAAATGAACTGGAGAAGACAGCAATAGTCACCTAGCCAGGTGTGCTAATGGGATCCACTCTCCATGGAATGCATGATCCAGGATCTTTCCCATATAGTCCCTACAATCCTCTTTCACAAATAATTTTATTTTAGTGGAAGCCATAAAAAGTTCAGTGTGATATTTCAGCACTGAGACCCCTTTTTTAGTCCTTGAGCACATTTTCCCCCTTACACCACAGGTCGTTTTTAGCTCCCAGTCAGTTTTGGTAGGAGGTCAGAAAGTGGCCTCCTACCCAAGCAGTCTCTTCCCTCACCTTCACTGCATTCATCATCCCTGTTAGGCCAGGCCAACTCACTCATTTCCTACCACTAATTTATTTTCCCAAAGGCTGTATGTGTTCCCTACATGTTTAAGAATGCAGTTGTTTATTCTCCTTTTGGACATCAGGCATTTATCTTGAGCAGTTGTTTGTCCATAATCTGTCCTCCACAGCCATGCACACGCCATCCTCGCTGTGGCTTTGATGCTGGGCTGTGTTGTAATGCCCAAAGGAGAAATAAGTGACACTGGGGATGATGAATTACAGCTGTTTTCAGAATTCCTTCTCTCCAGGCATTGTTTCAGTGCAGAGCTCTTGAGGGGTGTCTGCATTTCCCCCGGGACCCACAGCGATCATCGCGTCCAACTCCAACACCACAAAAGCAACTCTAGCAGCCCTGTTTGTGTCCATATGGCAAAACCCTTTAATCTCTGCAACAGAAAGGTCTCATCCATGTTGCCTGTGGGCCCTTGTCCATACTGGCTTTCCAAACCATGTGTAAAAGTTGCAATGAGGAGCACAGGCTGGTGCAAGCCAGTGTTATGCCAGTGTGTTAACAGTTTTCTGTCCAGAAAAAGCAGAATATCTGAGTTGGTGCTCTAGCACTGCTTAGTTAATTGGACCTCTGGAATTCTTTCAATAATTAGTGATCTAGCAGTCTTTAATTAGTATACAGCCTTTTGTCCTCATTCACAGAGGATTAGGATTAAATATTTTGATGACAGAAGCATTTCCTAGGTGAGCAGAATATTTTAGAAGGGATAGGAAGCATAAGGGGGTTGCAGGGGATAGGAAGGGTCTTGGGGAAAGATTGCAGGACTGTACAAGCAAATGAGGATATTTGGGTGGACTTGATGAACACAGAAATGAGGATGAAGTCATCTTTCAGGGAGGCCTTAAAGCACAAACTGAATTCCAGACACACATACACATACATACTCACTTTAATGTTAAAAATGTTTATCAGATTTAAAGTTGCTCTCATGAAATATAGACACTTTATCCATATTTACTGATGTTTCACAAGGTGATGTTTGATGGAGAGGGCAATGGGCTGAGTAACATCCCAGTTCAGCACACCCTGGGCACACACATTCATGAGAAATGGTACCTGATCAATTTATAGGGCAGCTGAGGTTCAGAAATGCTGCCTGATAAATTTATAGGGCAGCTGAGGTGCAGGGAAGTTCTAATGCACACAGAAACTGCTCTGAGAGTGATTTTTTAAACAAGTTTGGGGGACAGATTGTCGAAGGCACATGGGACAGAGAGTGTCTGACTCGATAAAGTTCAAGGGATTTTTAGTTCACGGGATAACAAGTAAAAGGGAAAGGGATAAACAAAACACAGAGACACAGATCTGGCAGACAAGGGATGAACAGGGTGGGGATGAAGAGAAAAAGTGTCTAAACTAGCACTGATGGGCCACTGAGGAAGTAACTACAGGCAGAGCTTTGGAGGGAGCTAATTGGGAAGGTGCAACAGATAAAAAGGGAAAAAGAAGGTGAACTTGAGGATTTGGGGTACTCAAGAGGGTTATAAAGGACAAGTGGTTGGACTTGGGCATCTTAGAGGTCTTTTCCAACCTTAATGATTCCGTGATTTTGTGACTTGGGGGCAAGGAGAGATCACCCACCAGGTAGGAGGGTCTGGTGTTCCCACTGGGGGTTCCAGCAGCTGGGCAGGAGAAATCCCAGGTTCTGGGGGGTTGCTGGAGATGTCAGGCCTTATATAATGTCCTTAACAGAGACTATTGCATATGGCAGAGTTACTGGTTTTATTTAAAGCCTTTCTGCACCATCTGGGGAGGTGATGGACTCGGGGGTGCTTTGGCACATGTTCTACTCAGAGGGTAAACCAGTGCCTAAGGCTCAGTGAGTGGGGAGATGAGTAACACCAACTAACACCCCACATTTTATCAGCAGCAGCATCTGACAACACCCAGTTTGCTTTTGCTAATTATTTGAGTTGAATTCTAGCCTTGGAACTGTGTTTTAGGTATCACACAGACTTGGGTCACTGTGAAAATAATTGGAATGTTTTCTTTGCAAGAAAAGAGCAGCTTAGAGCACCTTCCAGCACCTAAAGGAGCTACAAGTGAGCTGGAGAGGGACTTCTGACAAGGGCATGGAGTGTTGGGACAAGGGGAAATGGCTTCAAACTGACAGAGGGGAGGTTTGGATTAGATATTTAGGAAGAAATTCTTCCCTGTGAGGGTGGTGAGGCAGTGGCACAGCTGTGCACCTGAGTTCCTACAGAGAGAATCTCATAAAAATGAATTTATATATTAAATATAAAATCTATATATAAAATTTTTATATTAGGGCAACATATTATTGGCAAACTAGATTGGACAGATAAATCAAATGTTCTTATCATTAAAACCCCACAAAAGATTTCAGCTTTTCTGAGAGTAGAAGATACAGAAAGAAAACCATCTCCCCTGGTACAGGCAATGATACAATTTTCAGGAATAACATTTTACAGCTGGGTGCTGTATGAAGAATTGGGATGGTTAGACTCTTAATTATCCAAAACACTGCTCATCAAATCAAGGTCAAAGGGCTCCTTTAGGCAGCAAAACTTGCTACCTGCTTTAATATGTTTAATGATTGATGATTAATTTTGAGCATTCATAAAGCTCCATTGAAATCATTAACTGTTCATTTGCAGCTTGTAATGAAATGTTTTGTTGGGTCAGACCAAAGTGCTCAGTTAGTTGTAATTTCACACTGTTATTTTTCAATATTGATTTGATTACTTTGAAAATTCTAAAGAGAGGAGCAAAACATCAATAATTCAAATTATTTAAGCACACACAGAACTGAAAGAAAAGTCTTAAGAAATAATGTCTTATTTATTTACTTCTAATAGCAGAGTAGCTTGATCTTGCTCCAAATTCTGCAGAACCTTCAGTCTATAACTCAATCTCCCATTTCAGTGTTTAAGTAACCATTGCACTAGAAAGCAGTTTATTGAAATCCACAGTTTTCATAACTCCTAAGAGTTATGGGTGTGATTTTTCTACAAGCAAATAAATTGTATGCTGTAGAAAAATGAGTCTGTGGAATATTATAAACACTCCTAACTCCACTGAAATTAAAGGAAAAGTTTAGTACTTATGACATCAGAATCTCACCCACTGTGCTTACTGGAAAAGCTCACTTTGACTTGAAGTAAAGAGGAAAAATTACAAGATAAACAGCTTACATTCTGTCTCTGAGTCCTTACTCAACATGGAAAAAGTAGTAAAAACATTCATATATAGTATTTCAATATGCTTATTAATTTAATTTCAGTGCTTTTTGTTTAAAGTGAAAAAGAAAATGCTATTCACTGTGAAGAAAAAAAGGTGGAAAAGCAAATCAGGAGCTTATGTGCAATTTGTAAAAGGAAGGAATGCGTATGAAAAGATCTAAAGGCTATTTTAACTAATTAAAAAAAAAATTTCTACAAGTAGACTGAGAGCTTTTTCAACATCTTCTCTGTCTGCAGTAGCCATTACATAGTATTCCTGTAATGTCTTTAGATGATTTGAGCCCTCTTTCAAACAAGGACAAAACTCCTTTAATCACTTTTCTGCTGCTCTTACACCCTGTTGCCTCTCTTCCTTCTATTTATCTCAATTACAACAACATTAAATTCTCACTAGCATTTCCCAGTTTCTCAAACAGTGACTAATACAAAGCAAAATGCAGTTTTTTGTCTATAAATCCTGACTTCCCCACATGTAAACAGGGTGGTTACTCATTTACTTTTCTAATTATCTCATAAATCACACCTTGCCCCAGACAAGAAATTCATCACCTTAAACTGCTACAACCTGCTCTGTAGCTGATGCCATCCTACTCTTGCAGCATGGAGGTTTTTAGAAGTTCTGCAATTTCATTTATTTTTTTTTAATGAAAAGATGTTTTAAAAAAAGAATGTCTAGAAATTAATATTCTGTATCTAAGTGGGTTGTCAGTGTGTACATTTGAGCTTTTCCTGAGTATGTATTCATGCACTCAAGACTGACAAATTTTTATCTCAGTTGTATGCTCAGGGAATAGCATCAAGGCACCTTTCTCTTATTTTCCCTCCTTTCTTCTTTCTGACATCACTTTTGCTGGTGTAAAAAAGAAAGGCACAATGTCACCGTCATATTTTCTGAAAAACTTCTTTGCCCAGGATTCTTCTCCTGGGAACCTGAGAAGCCTCAGAGAAAAATGAAAACAATAATTATCTGATTTGCTTCTCCTGTGTTTTGCTGCTTTGGAATGTGTTTGGAGATTGTTTACCCACAGGTGGTTGTTTCACTTGTTTCTGCTGTGAATTGTTTGGACTTAATGGCCAATTACAGCCAAGCTGTGTCGAGGCACTGGAAAGAGTAGTTTTCATTAGTATCTTTTAGCCTTCTGTAAGTATCCTTTCTGTATTCTTTAGTATAGTTTAGTATTGTTTAATATAATATAGATCATAAAATAATAAATTAGCCTTCTGAGAACATGAGTCACATTCATCATTCCTTCCTGCCACAGGGCACCTCACAAATACAAGAGCACACACTCTGCCACACCTGTTCTTCTCAACATCAGAATTTCTGAAAAAAACCAAACCAGCTTGTGGCCTCAAAGCAATGGGTGGATGCAGGAATATACACACAAAAACATATCTGAAAGAACAGGATTTCAGTCAATGACAGGAAGCTCAACATAAAGAGCAGAGAAAGGCTGAGTGCTTGCACATGTGGACGGGTGCATGTGGCTCAGTTGTCTCTGGCTGGGGTATTTTAGCTGCAGTTTCTCTCTGTTTGCAGTGCCACATGTTCCAGCCAAACCAACAAGAGATCCTGAGAAGACTGCAGCTGAAGAACACGTGTACCTGGATGCACAGCAAAATTATTTTTGTCTGAGGATCAGGATTTCCCTTGCTGGGAATTCACAGAATGATCAGGTTGGAAGAGACCTTCAAGTTCATCGAGTCCAACCCAGCCCCAACACCTCAACTCAACCCTGGCACCCAGTGCCACATCCAGGCTTTGTTAAACACACCCAGGGATGGTGACTGCACCACCTCCCCGGGCAGCCATTCCAGAACTTTGTCACTGCAGGTCCCCAGCTGGGTAATAATTAGCATTGACTCCATCACTGCAGAAGGCTGATCAATCACTTTATTGTACTATACTTATTAAGAAACCCATCTCCCTTGCAGACAGCCACGATACCAGTGGACCTAATTGGTCCTTCAATCTAAACACCATCACCATTGGCCAATTAAGAAACCACCCTTTGGCAAACAAATCTCCATAACACATTCCACATGTTCACAACAACAGGTGCAGCAAGTGAAGATAAGAATTCTTTACCATTCTTTTCTCTGATCTTCTCACAGCCTTCCCCAGGACAATGCCTGGGAAATTTGTGTGTTGCCCTCTGTGGCCAGAGAGCTGCTGCCACAGGACTTTAGCACCCTTTCTGTGAAAAACTTTTTCCTGCTATCCAACCTGTATTTCCCTTGGTGCAGCTGGAGGCTGTGTGCTCTGGTTGTGTCAGTGCTGCTGGAGAAAGAGCCCAGCCCCAGCTGAGCACAGGCACCTTTCATGAGCTGTGCAGAGTGATGAGGGCACCCCTGAGTCTCCTTTTCTCCAGGCTGAGCACCCCCAGCTCCCTCAGTGGTTCCCCACAGGGTTTGTGTTCCCAGCCCCTCTCCAGCCTCGTTGCCTCCTGTGGATGTGCTCAAGGAGGGAAGTTGCAGGTGTGCTCTCATCCAGCAGGAAAACCAACACCAGCACATTAAACAGAGATGGCAGGCCTGGCCTGAAACAAGTAGAAGAAGGGCTGGAAGCAAGGACAGGGCTCTTGGACTCACGGGGTACCTTCAAACCAGAAGCAGATCCTTGGCCAGACTAGGACCAGTGGAATCCCTGCTGGCAAACCCCACTTGGCAAGGGGTGTGTGTGCACCAGCGAGTGCTGCAGCCCTGCTCTCCCAGCCCTGGGCACTCAGCTGTCTGTGCCCAGGGCCAGCTCTGGTAGAGTGGAGCTGAGAGCTTGGGTCAGACTGCTCTGGAAACTGCTCCACTGGAGGAAATGCTGAATGAGAAGGAAAAGCACCTGAGAAGCCTCATCTGGGGCTGTACCCTGGGAGAGCTGCTCTGGTCCTTGCACTTGGTCCTGCTTGAGCTGTGTTGTTTAGGGTGCAGTTCCCCATCCCTTCTTCCCCCACTCCCCATTTCATGGCCAGAACTTTAAATCAGCACTTTCACTGGTGTGTTTGGAGCTCTTGGAAAATGAGTTTCTTGCTGTTAAACTTGATGGTAAGTGCTTGCTGGCAAAGGAAATGGGAACCTTGCAGTATCTTATCTGTTGATGTCACAGCAGTAGGATTACCTGTTACTGTCTGGGGTTGATGGATTTTGTCTGTGTAGGCCCTTGGGATATTCCCAAACATGACAAACTTTGAGCTTTCAGATCACTGAAAGGGATGAGCCTTCCAACCAGGCAGAGAGGCAAACATGACTGTTAACTGGAGTAGCAAAGACAACATGAAAGGCATCCTGATAGATCCTTCCTCCATGTTTGCCATGGAGAAGCAAAAGCCCAGGACTTGGTACAAAGAGGGATATTCATGCTGATGAACTGATGAAGTGCTCAGGAGAGCTGGTGAACTGACCAACTCCATGCTCAGCATTTTCAAGATCACCAATCCCAAACCAAAGGTTTAATCCAGAGGTTTAGTTGGCTCCAAGGGAACTTTTCCACACATATCTTCAGGCTCAGATCTCTTTCTACACCGAGAACTAAATTGCACCAGAGCCCAAGGCTTAGCATTTCCTTCTGCTGCCTCTTGTGAAACTGTTTGCACAGTTCCTGGTGTGGTTTTGCCTCATGTCAGACACCACAGTCCCAGACAATACTTGATCACATTTTAGAGCATAATATGGGCCAGGAATGATTCCAGTGGGCAACTGGGCTGCCCACACTCTTGTTTAGAGATAAAAGAGTTTAACCACAGCGACGTGAGATGTGTGTTGCCAGCTGGACTCTGGAATAAATAATGTGTGCCACCCATTTTGTTACTAATAGACTCAGAATTATTTATTCATCAGCTGAAACCCTGTTCAGATACCTCCTTTGTAAGCCTGATGCTGATGCAAAGTGTTGCAATTAATCTTTTCACCCTCAAGTGTGTGATGAGCAATATCACATTTTTAAAGAGTCTGGATGCTGCAAAACAGTTGAGCAACACAGTTCTCTACTCATGGTCATGGTTCTGACCCATGGTAAACAACATAATTCAGCCTGAGACCAGAAGGCAGTAAACCAATATCCTACTGAGGATTTTCAATGGCAAACTTTAATAACAGTGTTTGAATTACTGTGTTCAAGTTCCTCAAACCCTCAGTGGTTTCCCAGCCTCCTCTATTCTTTAATAGTAGCAAACAGCTATTAGGAACTCTGTCCTTGAAATATTTTTAGATGGGTTTTGGTATTTTAGGGTAAGATGTTCACCTGCAGCAGTGGCAGGTGGAACTGACTGGAATTTCCTTCCTGCCCTGAGAAATCCAAGGAAAAGGACTGCAGGAGAACTGAACTGTGCAGCTCCAGGGCAGGATGCTGAACACTTTTGGCTCTGGGGTAACAGAGCTGACAGCTTTGCACTGAACATGTGCTGATGCACAAAGGTGGGAATGGAAAGGAAAGAGAAAACGGCTTTGACACTGGAACACAAACTCAAAATGCCTGTTTTGGTGTTAAAGACCATGCCAAGGTCCTCAAGCACAAAGCACAGGGTACTGTCAGTACTGCCAGCTGCTGAAAGGTTCTTGCTGTTCTTGAAGAGCTCACAGTGACTGAAGCAAAGAGAACATTGTGAGTTTAAAGGAGCTGAGGACACAGTGGCACACTGTTCTCTCCCTGGGAACAACAGGATAACTCCTTGGAAGTAGTGAACCAAATTAGTCCTTTTCAAAGGGTCAGAACTTGCTTCAAGCACTGAAAAAGGACTGGACAAATTAGTTCTGCACTTGACACTTAAATGAAAAGGCACAGGAAAACTTCAGGATAGCAACCAACCTTCCTTACAGACAGCCCTGCATGTACAAATGTTGGATTTGATAGAGACAAAGCTTGGGAATGGAGCCTTATCCCAAACAATGGAAGGAGTGGTGAAGTTCACCAGAGCAGAAAAATCACTTCCAGAAGTTATAAACAATCTGTCAGAGAAGTTGTGGTCCTGTTCCACATGAAGAGCCAAAGCCCCAGAGGATCTGGACAAATCTGAAACACACTTCATAGCTCTCTGTCCTTTCCAGCTTGCCCAAATTATCCCAGAGCTTGATTAGATCGTCCATGTGCCTAAGTGGAAAAAACAGAGGCTGACCAATCTTCTCAACATGAAGTTTCTATATTGACCTATATAAAGCACCATGAAATAGAAAAGTTGTTTTACAAAAAAGAGAATTTTGAAATATTTGCAGTAAGCACAGGTCTGCACATAAATTTATAAACAATAAGTGCATGGTTTTCTTTCAGATAGATGTCTAACATTTTACAATATATTGATGAATGTACAGGTTTTCTCATACATATGCCATCCTTCACATGCCATTTATAGCTTCACAGTTCTTACAGTTTTACAGATCATGTGCTTGCCAGTTCTGATGCACAGATTAATGGAAAATCAACCACTTAAAAAAGAGACAAATCAGGCACTAAGCATGTAAACTCTGCCAAGAAAGAAGTCAGCCTCGGAGGAAAATTAGTTTGTTTACTTTTCCCCGAGTACCACAACTCTTCCATCGAATCATGACAGCTTAAGTACCTTGTTTCTGATTATATGCTTAGACAAGGAGTGCTTCTGCAATTAATGAAGTACTTCTGTCAGGCACTAAATAAATTCAAACTCCGTCAATGGCATGTGTTGCTGGAAAGCGGCCAATCCAAATCTCTCCCTGGGACACAGATGCCTGCATTTCTCCAAGATTTAAGATTCCTTAAATCTCCAAGCTGATGCTCCCACTCTCACCCTGAAATCGCAGCACACCCCTGCGCTCTGCTAAGTGCACAAAGCCCCCTTTGTTGAGCAAGAGATTTGATGGCTCCTGCCAGGTGTTAACTGAGCTGTTTAACACCATCCGCAAAGAGACCCCTGCACGGCTGTGATGATGACAAACAAAATCCAGCTCGGTGTTAATAAAGAACTTCAGCGACTGGAAGGAGCAATCCCTTGGAGCAGCTGGGGAGGATAATTTATTGATCAGAGGAGCATTAGGGCACTGGCTCGTGGCTCTCCATTTCCAGGTACTGACACAGCTCACAAGTGATGATCAGCTGTGCCGGGGGTGATGTTACAGGCAAGGCTGAGCTGCCCCAACAGCTTGTTGCTGCAAAAAGGAGTGACTTGTTATCACTTCATTCCTGGCAGCAGATCCCTCACTTGCCTTAAGTTCTGGAACCTTTCTTCCCACGGGGTGAAAGGATTTGATTCACTAAGCCAGGGAAAATGTATTCCTATTTTTGCTCGTTGTTTTAGAAAGCTGAATCAGGTGCAGAATTAGAGGCAGGTGAGACCCTGGGAGAGAATTAAGGCTGGAGAAGGAGCAGGACCTTCCCATTTCAGCACAGCAAGTTCTTGAGGGGCTTTTTGGTTGGACATCAGTGTTTGCAGAAGTAAAAAACATGTACATCTAAATAATGAACATTTTACTGTGCTTTTCATCCAGTGCTGCCAGTCCCATGCAGGATAAAAGATCTGTGCTATCCACTCTCACACAAATCCCAGCCTGTAGGGAGCTACCCTGAGCAAACACGAGGAAATCACTAAAGATGGGAACAGATTCCAGTTACAATCTGGGTTACAAACTGAGCCTCAGAGCCAGCACACAAACTGCACAGAGGTGTAGCTCTGAAAATCCCAAATCCACAAACATTCCCTCACATGCCTTACCAGCAGTAGCGTTCTTTGAGGTAGTTATAGCCAGATTCCAAAAGTTATTTTTTCTTCAAGATTCCAAAGATTAAAAAAAAAAAAATTAAATTATTTTCTAGTTTTATTAAGGTTACTACTTCTCAGAAAATTTAATATTTCCAGGGCTGAAAAGTTACCTAAAAATTATAAGGCATTAAAGTACATTTTATCACTACTTTACAATAACTCGGATCATATCAGATCTGGTAAAACTTAAATATTGACTTAAATCATGCAGATTTAATTTTGTTTTGTTCTGTGTCTGTGACTAGTCAGATAGAGCAATACTTCTTTTCTCTTGGGAAAAGAGTAAGGTTTTTAAAAGAAATAATGGCAGAGCCACAGAGCCAAGAGGAACTCAGATGCTGCTGACATCTCCAGCTTCTAGAAGTAGAAAGCTCTTCCAAAACTGTCAAATCTATTAATTCTCCATATCACACTACAGAAATGCCTGTGAAATCCTGGATTTTACCCAGAAGGGGAAAATTTTGTAGGTGAAATTAAGAAAACAGGGTTTTCATCTTTTCATAAGTTTTGTTTTTTTTTTTTTAACTTGGAGTGGAAATCTGACTAAAATCACAATCTTCAAGCTTATTTAATGTTATATATCTATGAGTTCTATACAACATTCTGGTAAAGCATTATGGCCTATTCATATTTCTGTTTCTAAAACATGAGATCTCTCCTCATTTAGAATACAAAAACTTGTGAAATAAAAGGAAATCAACAAATAAAAAGCCCTACACTTGCACTGCCATTAAACAATATTCCAAATTTGTTTACTTTAAATTCTATCAGAATAGATAATAAATTAAATAATATTACCATCCCAAAAAGCATGTAGGACATTTCCCCTTTTTAGGAAGAATTCCAAACCCATCCTTAGGTGTCACACTGTAATGGATGGATGGATCAGTGTCACCACTTTGGTGACAATGACCCACAAAACCCAAAAATTTCTTCTTTTTTTAGATGTGTGTCTTGAGTCAATATCTTTTCTGTCCTACAGAGACAGTATTTAGGGGATGCAGAGCTCTCATTTTCATAATTTTATTTCTTTACTCCTTTTCTATGACTTTCTCTGGAAAAAAATTAGTGATGCCAACCAATCTCATGGAGCAATTTCCTGCTTGGTGCTTTTATGTAAAAACAGTGTGCTGGTGTGTAGACTGGAGAAACAGTTATTGCATCTTGACAATCAATCACCCAAATTAAAAATAAGCCAACTTCATTATTGTCTGAGAAAATAAGAAATAATTAAAAATGAAGTATTTAGATAACAATTGTAATAAGTATCAAGAGCCTCTTATTTTCTCTCTGCTGAGTTCTATCATAAAAGACAGAAACAGAGCAGATCAATTCTTTTTCCAAAACAATTTCAATCTAGTTTTATAATTAAATCAAAGATAGATTTCCCCATTAGCACAACTATTGCAGTATCTGAGTAATTATGAATAATCAGCCAAGGGTATTTTTTACTGATTTTCCTTGTGCATCATTAATTATCTGAAGTGACAGGCCTAACATAATTTCTATCATGAATAAACAAGTAGAGGAAACACAGAGGAAGTCAAGTACAAATAACAAGGAGATGGCCTCTCTTTGAAAATCAGAGCAATCCTGCAAAATGTTAATGGCTGTTCTATTTAAATGAAGCTGCAAGACATTAAAGCTTGTGATATGTTGCATATCATTAATTCTCAGTAAAAGTGTAGATGGAATTCATACTTAATTCGATGCAATTTTCTGCCAGTTAATGGCCCTGAGAATCAAACATTCACAAATGTAAATGGGAGTTTTTCCATACCAATACTTTATGGGCTTTAAGAACTGGCTTTTACTGTGAGTAGAAAACTATACCTAAGCAATTTTCCCTTTTCTTGACTGTGACCTGATTTTTATATTTGTAATATGATGCTCTCTTCTGATGATTTACTGTATTACATGTGAATTTTAAAATATTTTTCAATTTGATTCATTTTATTTAATGGATAAATAAGTACAAAAACTGCTAACATGGCTGGATTTCCTTTTTAAGTTCATGTTCCTTTTTGGTTGTTATTCCATTTCAATGCCAGAAATACCATTTAAGAATGCCTCCATAACAATTCCATGGTTTTGAAAAAATTAGGCAATATTTCCTTTTTTACATTTTTGAAGCTGTGGCACCAAAAGAACAATTTCTCTCACCTTGTATAGTGAGATAATGATCGAGATTTTTAAAAATACTTTCTTTACTATCTGTTGGAGTAGAGATTGATGCATCTTTAGAGCTTTCAGCAGCTTGTACTCAGTCCTGGTGCTGATGGTGCTGGACATTAATCAGTGCTGCCAAGTTCTGGTGGGAAGAAATTGGTCTTGGCTGCTTTGAAGGGTCAGGATTCTGTGTCCTCTGCTGTGTTTCAAAAACCTGCAGCAATGATGAAAAGTGCAAGAAAATGAAGTAAAAACAACAACAATTCCTGAAAGTTTTTCAGAGCAGTTTCACTTGTGTCTGTGTGAAGGGAAGGGCACCTTGAAATCTCCTTTTCCTGGTCCAAACCAGAGCACTCAATTCAACAACTGGTTGGAAACTTCACTCCCAAAGCTCTGAGGTGACTTATCCCAAAATCCCAGTTATCCCAGTGTGCTATGGCTGCATTACTGACTGCTGCCAACCCAGCTGAGCAGCTCCTGCATCCCTCTTAATTGCTGGAGCATTTCCAAGGGCTCTGTTTGCACAGGAAATACCTTTGCCTACCAACCCAAGCAGCTCTGATAGCACCAGAAGAGTGGTACAGTAAAGGAGACTAAAGAATAAGCTGGGGAGTCTCTGCAAGGCTTTGCCATAAGAAAAATCAGATGTTAAACTCATATAATGCTCTGTACAACTGTAATAAATATAGCTGCACTGCATTTGGAAGCACCACAACTTCCTTTACCATCGACATCTTATTTCTATGAAATGGAAATTCTCTTTTGTGAATACAAGAGGGAGCTTGAAACACACCAGAACAACAAATTCCACACTGGACATTGCTGAACCCTTGCCTCTGCCTGGCAACTCTTAAATGTAGAATTATCTTTCTTTATGCTTCTCCAAGGTTAAAAGATTCAATGCTTTACAAGTCCTGAAGAGGTGATATTGTTAATGAGCTGATATTGTTAACAAGGTGATGATAATTTAAGTTCTTTATGTATGATGCATATATGAAAATGTTGTCTAATCACTGTTAGAATTCCCATTTATGAGCATCCTGTGCATGCCTTCCAAGAGGTATAAATAAATATCACTGAAGATTGTGACAGATTTATTAATATTTGCCAGTGAAGCGGATAATTCCATCAGATACATAATTGTTCAGGACTAAATTCACTTGTTCACATGATAAAGGTCCTGCAAATCATCTGCACAAGTGGAAGATGAAATGAATCTCCTTAAGAAAATGCAGTTTAAACTGGTTTGATCTACGAGGTGCTCTTCCTTTTAATTTTGAATAATGACTTTCTGTAAACATTATTGTCCTCTGTCATGTTGAGTTCTTACTCCCAGGTATTTTGACCACAACATTGTTTAGGGTCAATTTATTTCATAATCCTAACATTTATTATAGGTGTATTACTGCATAAATATTTTGCATTGATAATGAAGGAAGAACTAATATTCTATTAATATTTTTCATAATTCTTAACTAATGAAACTCATTCACAGAATTTCCTCTGTATTGCAAGCTTACTTCTGAAGCTTACTGATTTTAGTAAATATTTGAAAATATTTGAAAACATGAATCATGAATTGAGATTTTGAATGTTATTCCTTTATAATTTCTGTTGAGTTCTACAGTAAACAGTTCTGAAAGAAGCCAAAATCTTTCTACCACACAATCCTTCTGCCACACTGAAAAATTACTTGTACAATGGGCTTGAGAAATCTTTAATAACAGCTACAGTCAAGAATTGCCTGTTTTTCTCCACTGACTGAAAAAAGAAACCTACAACTAGCTCAGCTGCAGCTTTTTATACTGTATCTACAGATCTAAATGTAGAGCAGTCAGCACTCATTTCACATTTACATAGGAACCTTTAGAAAAGATTGATATTGCAGGCAAGCTCTAAGTGCTAAGCACACAAAGAGCTTTGGAAAATAAGCATTTAAAGTGTACAGTTCTCTGCAGGATCTGCCAGCTCTGTGTGACATTGTTTTAGTTCCATTGCCATGAATGATAAATGACATTTCTTTCAAAATTCAGTATCTGCAAAAGCAAAGACCTGATGTAGATATCATTGTGTGGAAATGCCACAACACTGAAGTATAGGGCTTAAAGCCCTGTAACATTATATATTTCAGATTTCTTGCCAGTTGTTATGGATTTAACCTTGCATTATCAGTTACCTGGTTTTTTATCATGGACTGATTTTATTATAAAAGGAAAATCTTCTGTGGACAAACTGTTTTGGAGAATGCCTAAAATAGTAATCTTAGCTATTTGTTACCAATCATACAATCCTATTTTCACTGTCTAATACACAAGTAACAGAATAAAATTTTAAAAAGTTGAATTTCAAAAAGTGTTTACTAAGAAACTTGGCAAAAATTTTCACCCACCAGTTAAGGATTTACCAGTTTTTATGACATGAATGTGCCACCTTTGTTCAGTGTCACATGGGACCAAAAAGTCTCCTTTGCCTGTTTTCAAAACTATTTTGGATGCAAAACTCGAGCTTTTAGATGCAGACTGTTTCCTGTACAACACAACTAATGAGAAAAGAATAATTACAAACACACAAAAAACCAAAAAAACAACAACAAAAAAACAACCAACAACCAAAAAATCACAGGGAGAAGAGGCTGAAAATCTTAAAGTCCTTGTACCTTTTTGTCACTAGGACAGGATTTGCCTCTTAGTGGAACACTCAGTAAGACCTGTTCAGAAAGCTCTTTAATTCCAGCTTCCTTGCCTCTGGCATATAATTAAATCAAAATAATTCCAAAGTTGCAACCAAATGTAAGTAGACACGATGAAACAGTGTTACGCCCAACCATTGTTTTATTTTTCCCCTGTAGAAACAAATAAACTTTCTTCCCTGCCTGAAGAAGTTTTGGAATAACATAGAAATATTTACTAAAAAAAATAAAACTAAAACAATCAATGAATTATCCCAGATGTCATAGTAAACAAGAAATGTAATCTGGAAAATTAAAAACTAAGGTACAGTATGTATTAGATTTTGCATATTAATACTTATTCATATTTGGCTAAAAGTCTAATGATCTCATTTTACTTTTTTAAATAGTGAGGCCTTCTGCCTTGCTATGGGTTAAATACCATTGATATATTCCCTCTCAAGATCCAGGAGACATTTTCAGCCTTCTGTCAAGTCCTTCATCATTTTTATCCATTAGCTATAAAAACATTATTGTATAATATAATTAATTAGTCCCCAGATTCTTCCTGTTTCTTTAATTTTCCAGCTCCAAGCCAGCTTCAAAATCTAAAAACTGAAATATTCAAATTCCAAAGACTGAACCAAAAATGTGCTAAATATGTACAGTTTTTAAAAGTGATGAAACAGTAACAACACTCAAACAAACAAACAAAATCCTCCTAATGCTTGAAACACACATGCAAGGCTTCTCAGATTCTGCTGCTGAAAGCAAAATTGTTCATCATTTGCCAGATTGGAAAGTAAAGCAGTAAGTTTTCTCCTTTAGAAAGTATATTTGGAAAAAATTAAATATTTTTTTGCAAAAATAAGTCACACTGAATATACAACATATATATTCACATACATATTATATATATAATTCTGCACTCTCAGATCTTTGTTTTCCTAAATTTATTACCTCTAATTGAATAAATATTTTTTTCTCTAGTGTCTGAAACATTCTTGTGTTGATGTTCCAGAAACACCCATGCAGCCATTTAAAATAAATCCTTAGTGCAGCACAGAATCATCCTCGAGGGAGCCACATGAAAATAAAACTTGATTTCTCTCTGTAAGAACACACAATGTGTCACTAGAAATCCTGCTATGCAATGCTGCTCTTTAATAATTTATTGGAGTCTCTTTGCCCTGGCTAAGCTGAAAAATTTAATATGGAAGTGTTGAATAAACATGAGCTAAAGTATTTTTCCAAACAAACAAAACTGCTGCAAAAGAGTGGCACGGGGCAGATGAGGTTTTTTTCAGTAATTTTTTGACAGCAGCACTATTTTTGGCGCTAGTTTCTTTAGTAAATTAGATAAAATACTATTTAAAACATGCCTACATTTGCCAAGTCACCCCTAGATTTCTTTTGTTCTACAGCTCCTCATTTAACCTGCAGAGGTGGATGAAACACTGGGCTAATGGATCATCAAATTTCAGACTGCTGGAACTTGTGACAAGCAAAATGAAAAAGCAGAAGTTAAAAAAAAAAGACCACTTTATCCATATTTTTACACCTTTTGTCATCTCAGTGTGTATCTCTCTTTCCAGGCTTTTTTATTAGGAGGAAAACCAGTATTTGGATTTTTTGATAACACTTTGAATGATCTTTCAGTGATCATTCACTGTCATAATCTATTTATCTTTTAGCCACTCATTGATAGAAATACAACTCAAAGTATTGCTGCTTAGTTTCCTTAAAATAACTTTGATAAAGCTTTGATGAGGGAGTTTTTGAAATCCAAGCCAGCAGATTGTTCCTTTCTGTGTATTTCCAGATGTGTGAGACAGGCTATTCCTTTATCAGAGCCATGTTGGCTCTTCCCAAGAATGTAACACTCAGGTACCCACAAAAAAATATTACTTATTGGAGTTTCTCTTATNCTGAGCCACCATGGAATGGGACTGTGCCACCACCCTGACCCACAGAGGGTCAGCTCCTGCTCTGACTCTGGCAGTGGTTTGTTTTCTTGTTCGTTTTTGTACTATTGCATTTGTATTTTTAAAATTTTCCTATTAAAGAACTGTTATTCCTATTCTCATATCTTTGCCTGAGAGTCCCTTAATTCCAAAACATAACAAAATAAAATATAATTCCAAAATTATAACAATTCAGGAGGAGGGGGTTTATGTTTTCCATTTCAGGGGAGGCTCCTGCCTTCCTCAGCAGACACCTGTCTTTTCAAACCAAGACACCTTGTTAAAAATGTGGATGTTTAGCACTTCCCAGTCCCCTCCAGCCCAAGTGCTTGCAGCAAGCAGTACAAAACATCTGCTTGTGGTGTGCCAGCTCATTCCCCTGCTCCTCCAGAAAGATGGAATAAGTGCCACCTATTCCTGAAAATTTCCTGCTTATTTTCTGTCTTCATGGGCTCTTTCACCTCTGCTTTAACACAAGACAATGCAAAGAAAGGTTGGGGAGAGGAACCTCTTCCCTGCCTTCTGTGATAAGCACAAATGCAAAGAATTCCTTTAGATTTTTTTTTTTAATTTATTTTTTTTATGGTCTTTTATATCCTGAATACTAATTTAGTACTGGAATCGGACTCTCTCCTCTGGCATCTACTTTTGGTAAATCTGAAGAAATGTTTCTCATTTCTATTGTTTGTAAAAATACAATTACATGGCCAACACTGCATCTCCTCATTGGCTCACCTGTTACAAAAGACACTCTGAAAAAAAGCAGTTTAATACAAAATACAGCTATGAGATAAGGCTCCCAAATATATACACCATAAAATCCCACAGATAAACATTTGGCATATTTTTTTATTTTTCTGAGTACTTTTATTTCCCATCTGCTCAATGAATGTGATGCACAGATCTGCAGTCACAGCTTAGAGACAACTCCAGAGAAAAGTTACTTAAAAAGGCTCCTGAGAATATCCTGTACTTTCTTTGGATAAATATGAACCAAAATGTGTGGATTTTCAAGCATAAATAGCTCCTGAAGTGACAGGGAATGTAAGAATTTCACTTGGAAGGAAAGGCACAGAATGGAAAAAGCAGATTTTTTTTCCCCCCCCTTTTTTTTCTGTTTTTATGCATCACACTTGAACCACAGAGATTATGTGGATGGATCCTTTGAAAAATGAGATCTTGGAGGTGACAGCAGTACTACCAAGGAGCTTTAATGAAATCAGTACTTTTATACTAAAATGAAAATGTTCATGCAGGAAAAACAACTAACATTTTACCAATATTAATAAAATAACGCTTCCAATTAATTCTGCTACTTTGAAAATTTTCAGAACTTTTCCATTCATGAGTTAAAGGCAGAATCAGAAGGATCCATCCTAAGTATAACACAGTGGGGCAGACATGAAATTTCAGGGGGGTGGAAATACCACAACCTCTTAAATAAAAATAAAAATACCTACTTAGAAATACCACAACCTACCACTTGTAAAACAGGAACATTGACCTATTGATTTAATAGAATTAATTAATGCTAAAAGTTGTCTCAGCTGGTAGAAACACTGTTCTTGAGCACAGTTCTCTGCCAACAGAGAGGAACAGAAACACAATATTGCTAAAAAATTAACAGTAACATCTTTTTGGGTTATACTAACAGGGGGATGATTTTTAAAGGCTGTTAGAATGAGAACAGTAGCGGGCAAGTTTGGGGTTTTTTTCCCAGTCTTAAGCTGTGCCAGGGGAGGTTTAGGTTGGGCATCTGGAGGAATTTCTTCCCAGAAAGCGTTGGTCACACATTGGAAGGGGCTGCCCAGGGCGGTGGTGGAGCCACGGTGCCTGGAGGTGCTTGAGGGAAGGTTGAAGTGCCATGGTCTGTCCCCACGGTGGTCTTCGTTGATAGGTCGGATTCAGTGACCTCAGAGTTTTATCCCAACCTAAAAAAATTCCGTAATTTGGAGATTTTGTGATTTTTGGACTCCAGCGTTGGCCCCGCCCCTCGGTTCTGGCTCCGCCCCTCAGCACAGACCACGCCCCCAGCACAGACCACGCCCCTCAGCAATAGCCACGCCCCCTCTTCGACCCCCGCAGCAACGCCTCGCTTCTCCCGCCTCNGGGGCGGGGCGGCCGCGCCGCTCCCGGGATCTGCGGGTGCCCGTCCCGGCGGCTGCGGCGAGCTCGGGGCCGCGACCTGGCGGGATTTGGGTGCCGAGCAGCCCGGGGGAGCCTGTGGGGCTGCTCTCGGGGAGCTTGAAGTCGTTCGAGAGTAGAACAGCGCTTCTTCCTTCCCTGTTCCCCTCCTTTTCTCCCGGCTCCCCTCCCTGTTCCCCTCCTTTTCTCCCGGCTCCTCTCCATCTCTCTCTGTTCTCTCTCTCTGCTCTTCTCCTTCTCTCCCTCTCCTTCTCACTCCCCATTCCCCTCTTCCCTCCTTTCCCTGCTCCCTTCTCTGTGGATCTCCTGTTAGGGGGTTAATTCTCGCTCCAGCGGTGTTTTTCCCGTGGCTGCCTCTCCCAGATGCAAGTCTGTTTTAACTCCTCTCTTTAGCAGATTGTCTGCACGTACAGTGGTGTAAAATGAATATCTGGAAGTCTAAGGACGGGCAGATCACAGCTGTTTGCATGAGTTCTCGTTTCTTTTAGTGGGGATTTTCCCTCCCTGGAATAAGAATGGCAGCGTTGCTGCCACGTGCTGTTTCCACTTCATCTGCATTCTGTGTTTCTCAGCATCAGTATAAAGCTGCCTGTTTGCTTGTGATGCTGTTCAGGGTTGTGATGAAAATTAATGCTTTGACTCCAGCTGTGGTTACAGTGATCAGTCTTGACTGTTTAAAAATAAAACATGATTTTTATTCTTATTCTTGCTTTAGAAGCTTTTACTGAAGTAGCTATGCTGTTAAATATATTTTATAACTTTTATAGACAGTTCTGCCAGCGAAAGCCCCAATACCAATACAACTTTATCTATTAAAAAAAAAGTGAAAAAATATGTATCTAGTATTTTGGTAACACCAGACCAAATATAAGATGTAGCAGTTTTAACTTTCCTAACAATGAACTTCCCAGCTTAGATGATGCCTGGGTTTTAATTTTGTGCTTAAATTGTGAGTTGGCCCTCAGGAGTCAAATACGTCTCAGGTTAAGGGCTGCTGAGTTAACAAAAAGTGAAGTCAAGAGCAAACTGTCAGTAGGTTTGCAGGGATTCCTTAACACCATCTTGCTTTGTCAGTGCACCTTGAAGTGGGTGGATTTAATATAATTGCAAACTTTTGGTGGGGTTTTTCCTGGTATGAATGTGTTTTATGAGTATTCTCTCTATTGGTGGCATCTCTTCTATGACAGCTTTGGTTCTAATGAAATTGAGATGTCCCAACACTCATTTCTTAGGAATCTTTTGTAAGTGGTAGCAGTTTTCTGGACCAGAACTTGTGGGCAGGCGTGTGCTTGTGTAAATATTCCTGTTCCAATGGGCTGGAAATGTGGGAACCCAGCTGTCACTTGTGTTCATGGAAAAATGGCTCTGATGCAAGTGGGGACTCTCACTGTGCTCAGGTTGTTGCAACCATAGGAGAAAATCCTGCAGCAGCATGCTGAAAACCAAGCCTTTCTCCAAAGTATTCAGTATTTAATAATTGCAGGCTGTGAACTCTGAATCACAACATTTGTGTCTTGTATGGGGTTCAAAACCTGTTTTTTACAGCTTGGTTTGGATATCCATTCTTAGTTAAATAAAAGTAAGAGCCTGCTGCTTGAGGGTGGTCATTTGGTGCCTTATCTCTGGCTCAACTCAAAAGTAAATATTGAATCAAGTGTAAAGATTAACACTTTCACTTATGTAACTGGAGGTCAGTGTAGAATAACAATAAAATCTGTGTTCTGCAGGTTCAGGAGAACTCCCCAGCCCAGCAAGGAGGACTGGAGCCTTTCTTTGATTTCATCATTGCCATAGGACACACGAGGCTTGTAAGTCTCTGATGATTTCAGTGTTGTTTTCCACCCTACATGAACTGTGGGCACTGTAGTGATGATGAAAGGTAAAAACCATAACTGTCACAAGCAGAGAAACTTTCCACATTGCACATTAAAAGTAAAGCAAAACTTGCAGGGGTTCAAAGTCTCTTTGGCTAGATCCAAGTTTGAAGAAGTTTTGTTTATGCCTTTATTCACCTTAACTTCTTAGCAGGTTGACACAATGTTTTTGTTATTGCTCATTCATACATATTTTCTACCACAAGGTGAATACTGAACTGGTGAGTCAGTAGTCAGAGCTCAACATTTGTTTAAACAAACTTGTTTCAACATTTGATAAAACATGGAAAAGAATCAGTGTGTCTCCTTATACTTCTGAGAGCAAGAACACAGTTCCTGTGTGTTATGAGAGAAGAGTTGAGTTTTGGTTTGATGGGGTTTTTTAGGGTGTTGGTTGGGGTTTTGTTAGTTTACTTAAAAGGCTCAGAGCTTTGCCTTGTCTGCTCCACCCCAACCACATTCAAGCTGAATTCATAAAGTTTGTCTTGGTTTTATGAGAGGAGATTTCTTTTTGGAAGTGATCATTATAAGGGCAGATTTTGTGGGAAGATCATTTAATCTTCCAACATGACAGAAATGAAGCTATTCTTTCCCAGTCAGTGTGCAGTGACTTTGAAGGGCTGTTGAAGAGGGATGGGGCGCAGAGACATGAAGTGAAATGTTGCTGCTCTTTGTTAGACTACAGTTGGCATCTGATACTGCTGGAATTATTTAATAGCAGTTGTGAAGGACAGGAATGTCAGTGATGAAATGGAGTAACAGGAAGTACTTATGTAAAGGGATGTGTGTTGACAGTACTGACTGCCTTCTAGTAAAAGAAAATTGAACTGGAAATTCCTGGGATTGTTTGTGAGCCACAGAGGCTAAACTTTGATAGTTTTGGTTCTTTGTATTCAAATTCTGCCACAGATGTTACAGGTGCAACTGGAACTAATGTTCATCCTGCATCTGCTTTACAGAACAAGGAGAACAATATGTTGAAAGACCTGCTGAAGGCAAATGCTGAGAAAGCAGTGAAGCTGGAGGTGTACAACATCAAAACAATGAAAATCCGAGAGGTGGAGGTGATCCCCAGTAACATGTGGGGAGGACAAGGCCTCCTTGGAGCCAGCGTGAGGTTCTGCAGCTTCCAGGGAGCCAATGAGCACGTCTGGCACGTTCTGGTGAGCAGCAGCTCTTGGCTGGCTCGTTATTGTCTGTGTGACTTTGTTTTACAGCGGGATGTTCAGCAGAAATGTAAAGTACAGTGATGCAGCCACACAGAGGAG
Organism: Hypocryptadius cinnamomeus; assembly: GCA_013400635.1. NCBI lineage: Eukaryota > Metazoa > Chordata > Aves > Passeriformes > Zosteropidae > Hypocryptadius > Hypocryptadius cinnamomeus. The sequence goes on from VYZP01032915.1 coordinate 22,623, forward strand.
GGGAACAGAGTCTTGATGGTTTGTCTGAGCTGTCTGAGTAGGGACAAGGAGTGGGTGGCTGTCAAGGCTCCCAGTGACAAAAATAATTCCATCCCAACCAGACCAAACAGTATAGGTGGGAAGGGTTTTTTCCTTTTATGTTGAACAATCAGTGGCAAAAGTAAAAAGATTCTGGTCTGATTGGTGTCTCTGTGTTGGCTAAACTTCACTGAAGTAATATTAATGTTACAAAAAGCACCACAAATTTATTTTAAAATTAAGAGGAAGAGCTGAAAGAGTAGTACTGAGTAGGAAAGAACGTTTAAGTTTCTGGTTGTTTAAGTAAATGCAATTTCTCAGCATCTTCAGAGGATGTAATTTTAAATTGGTAAGATTTCCTTACTCAGCATGTTCGACATCTTTCTTACTCAGCATGTTTTACAGGATGTCACAGGTAGATATAGACTATTTGAGAACTTCTTTTTTACCCCATTAACAAATTGTTCTTCCTTGCTCTGGGAGTTAGTGTTTTTTGATCTTGGTGGTTTATCCTGCTGGGGGTGCAGATGACTCGTGTCACTCTTTCACAGGACGTGGAGCCTTCGTCTCCTGCGGCTCTGGCTGGTCTCCAGCCGTACACTGACTACGTTGTTGGATCTGATCAGATTCTGCAGGAGGTAAGGGTGCACGTTCCTTCCAGCAGGCAGTGATTGTCTTTGTGCGTGCCAGGTGTTTATTGTAGGATTTGGGTTTGGTACAAATCTCATCAAACACATGGGGGTGGCGTTGAGGGATTTTGGAAGGTTGATCTTTAGGACAGAAGCTTTATTGTTAAGGTAAACGTTATCTTTCTTCTAATCTGACAATAAAAAGAAGTTGCCACTAAAGATCGAACTACATTGGTGATTTTTCTATCTCTGGGTGTTTAATATCTCACACCGAGTAAATAACTATGTAAAATGTTGTCTTGCACATATGGGTTTATTAACTACTACTTTCTTTTTTTTTTTCCTAGTCAGAGGATTTCTTTTCCCTGATTGAATCCCACGAGGGGAAGCCACTGAAGCTGATGGTTTATAACACTGAGGCAGATTCCATCCGAGAGGTAGTTGTGACTCCCAATGGAGCTTGGGGTGGAGAAGGAAGGTACTGATCTCTCTTGATGACAGGTTTTACACTTGCTGTAAATGAGCTCCTATTAGGAGTGTTACTACTATCAGTTATTGGTGTTTCCAAGTTAAGCCTTGTTTCCTCACACTTGTCACCCAAAACTGTCAATCTTTACATAAACAAAAAAAAACCCCAAACCGCTAAGAACTAGGAATTGGGCACATTCAGGATCTAATCCTGCTCAAGTTGAATCAAATGGCAGAACTCCTGTCTTGAGTTTCCCATTAGCAGATCCATTATCTGCAATCTCATAGTCAAAGCATTCAGCTAAAGCAAGAACAAAACCCACATCAGGTCAGATTAAATATTTTGTGAAGATATAAAACAATTGACTGAAAGCTTATCTGTCATCATGTCTCAAAGTTGATTGCAAAGTGTTCCTTGAGTAGTCTTAAATGGAAATTCTTGCAGGTAGGTATTTCCTGCTATAGATAAAAGACACAAACTATTCTTGTTTAAAAAAGTCAAAATTTAAAATATTAGCTTTCTTAAGAGCACCTTTTTTGTGTCTTGATTTTTTTCTCTTGTGCAGTTTAGGATGTGGCATTGGATATGGCTATTTGCACAGAATTCCAACACAGTCCACAACATCAAAGAAAAAGCCAGAAAACAAATCACCTTCACCCTCTCCAGAAGCTGCAACTCCTGTGCCATCCACTAATGGTTACACAGAGGTAGGAAAAAAATAAATTCCAATCTCTGCCACGTTCTCTGGAGTTCCAAAATTTTCTGCTGTTTGGGACAGTGGTAATACAGAATGTTTGAATGTTTGTTGAATGAAATGGAGTTGGGTGAAGGGAAGGGGAGAGCTGATGCTGCTGAGCAGGTGCAACATCACCAGTGTCAGCTGATATAAATTCTTGCCAGATATTTTCTCCCTATTTTCAAGTCTTGCATCCTACAGCTGTGCCAGTCAATGAGGATCATGTTAGAACACCTACTTCACTAGGAGAAAAATACACCTCCAAGAACCAAGTTCTGAGAACAAACTGGCTTTAAAAGGCTGAGCTGGAACATGTCCTAAGTGGTGTTTGTCTTTCAGTTTCANCCCCGTCGCTGGGGGGCGTTCCCCGCCGGTCACGCGCCAGGGCACGGAATCGAGCCGAGCTCCCGCATCGCTCCGCCGTGTCCCGGCGCTGCGCTCGGCGCTCGGCTCCTCGGGCCTGCGGGAGCGGCGTGAGGGCGATGCTCGGGACCGCGGCCGCCTGAGGGCCGGCTGCGCTCGGGTCCCGGCGGAGCGGTGCCGGGGCGGCCGCCATGGGGCTGGGCTCCAGCTCCGAGGGCCCCGGCGGCGGCGCCGAGGGCTT
>VYZP01032915.1:28860-44495 GCA_013400635.1 Hypocryptadius cinnamomeus
AGGTTTTACACTTGCTGTAAATGAGCTCCTATTAGGAGTGTTACTACTATCAGTTATTGGTGTTTCCAAGTTAAGCCTTGTTTCCTCACACTTGTCACCCAAAACTGTCAATCTTTACATAAACAAAAAAAAACCCCAAACCGCTAAGAACTAGGAATTGGGCACATTCAGGATCTAATCCTGCTCAAGTTGAATCAAATGGCAGAACTCCTGTCTTGAGTTTCCCATTAGCAGATCCATTATCTGCAATCTCATAGTCAAAGCATTCAGCTAAAGCAAGAACAAAACCCACATCAGGTCAGATTAAATATTTTGTGAAGATATAAAACAATTGACTGAAAGCTTATCTGTCATCATGTCTCAAAGTTGATTGCAAAGTGTTCCTTGAGTAGTCTTAAATGGAAATTCTTGCAGGTAGGTATTTCCTGCTATAGATAAAAGACACAAACTATTCTTGTTTAAAAAAGTCAAAATTTAAAATATTAGCTTTCTTAAGAGCACCTTTTTTGTGTCTTGATTTTTTTCTCTTGTGCAGTTTAGGATGTGGTATTGGATATGGCTATTTGCACAGAATTCCAACACAGTCCACAACATCAAAGAAAAAGCCAGAAAACAAATCACCTTCACCCTCTCCAGAAGCTGGAACTCCTGTGCCATCCACTAATGGTTACACAGAGGTAGGAAAAAAATAAATTCCAATCTCTGCCACGTTCTCTGGAGTTCCGAAATTTTCTGCTGTTTGGGACAGTGGTAATACAGAATGTTTGAGTACAGCATTCGATTTTGTTGAATGAAATGGAGTTGGGTGAAGGGAAGGGGAGAGCTGATGCTGCTGAGCAGGTGCAACATCACCAGTGTCAGCTGATATAAATTCTTGCCAGATATTTTCTCCCTATTTTCAAGTCTTGCATCCTACAGCTGTGCCAGTCAATGAGGATCATGTTAGAACACCTACTTCACTAGGAGAAAAATACACCTCCAAGAACCAAGTTCTGAGAACAAACTGGCTTTAAAAGGCTGAGCTGGAACATGTCCTAAGTGGTGTTTGTCTTTCAGTTTCAGCATCACAGCTTCTCTCTGAACTGGTGCATGTGGAGACAGGCAGGATGCTTTCATGGGAGGTTTGGCTACAGGTGAAGCTTTTGATGTGAAACAATGTTTTTACTTCTTGCTGTCTTATTCCAGACTCCATTGTTGGCACCTGCCTCTCAGAATGACAGCTCTGAAACAGTTATGAACTTGGATCATTCCACAGAGCAGGAAATGAGTGGTTACTCACCAGAAAGCTCCCTTTCTCCTCCTCCCCCTCTCCAGAGAGTTATGGATCCTGGTATGTTTTCTTGGGTGCTTTTTTTCACCAATTCTTTTAGAGTACATCTAAACAAACTAATATGGTCTTAAGCAAGGTAGAGATTTAAATTCAGAACTGTGAGCACTAATGGTGCTTTTCCTTGAGGTTTTTGACTTTCGTGGATTTCAGAGCTGTAGAGTTTGGGTACCAGGGAAGTTACATTTATTTGCATTTGGTAGGAAGGGGATTTCACTGACTTCAGTCTGGATAGAACATGTCCTTTTGAATCTAGAATTTTGTGTTGCATCTAACTAATACTTGCTTTCTCCTTCAGGATTTCTAGATATGTCTGGAATTTCAGTTTCTGAGTTCACAAGCTTAACAGAAGTGTCCAGCCTGTCCCCATCTGCCTCCTTCAACGTGCCAGCAGCAGGGGCTTCTGTAGGCTCTGAAACAATGCCAAATAGTGAAGTCTCTGCTTATTTTGGTAAGTGCAGTCAAGATTTCCTTTGGGTCTTATTTCTGGAATGGCACCAACTCATGCTCACTTAACATCATCACAGTTTTTGGAAATAGGCAAATTTTAGTAAAAATCAGCAAGAATGGCAAAAATGGGATGGAAAAAGTAGCAGAAATCAGGTTTAGAAATGGAAAAATCTAATGCACTTTTCCTTAAGTTTATAGCATGTGGGTCTCTTTCTTGAAATGAAGATGCTGAGGCACTGTCTGTTAGCCTGATATGTTTTGTTGTTTTACAAACTCTCTCAATTTCCCAGAAAATGCCTCAGCTTTGGACCCTGAAGGTTTAACCCCATATCCTGAAGGATCAGGCAAGCAGCCCACACTGGATGACCTCCTGCCTTCAATTCCATCTTTACCTTCTCTTGATCTTCCTCATGACATTTCTTCAAAAACAACACTAGGAACTGATGCTGATAACCAGGAGTCCAAGCTGCTTGTGAACAGCACTGAGAGCTCGTTAACCACTGCTCCAGAGACACCAGAGCATGAAGCAGCAAGTGAGCAGAAAGGAGAAGCAGCTGCACAAGATGCTGAGTGAAATGGACCCTGCTGCTGTTTACAGACTGCTGAATGCTGCAGTGCTACAGCTTGGAATATTTTTCTGATCTTGAAAGAATTACAGTTAATCTATTTTGTTAGTGTAGACAATACTAGAAAAGAAATCACATGAAGTACATATCCTGTTGTCTTTTCCAATCACTGTTTAATGGATTGATCTATGCTCTGAATTTGAATGCTGTCCAAAATCACCCAATCAATAGAGAAATTGATGCAGAAACAAGTTGGACACTGGCAGAATGTCAAGTTCTGGAATTCACATTTGCCTAGAAGTGCTCCTGAATGTATTTACAAAGGCACTGTGCCTGAACAGTGAGACTTATTGATGATTTTTATCAATATGTTTGATGGCATTAAAAAAATATTTATAGTTTTGATTTGTTAGAAAGCTTTTCTAATGGTACATCTTGGTTAGACTGTTCTTGTGACTTGCAAGGCATTTCTTACACTAAGATACTTTTACTCTAGTACTTTTACTAGACTCTTATTTTTCTTGGTTTAATTCCCTTCTCTGCAGCAGTCCTTCATGTACCTTCTTTATCCCTACTTGGGCAGGAAAGAAATCCATTGGGGTTTGAAATTGCAGCCTCAGGTGGGACAAAGCCATGGTGGTGGGTCCTGCCATTCACTTCTGTTCTTGAGTGGACCAGGTGGTGGCCTTGCAGTTAAATAAACACTGAGGGGGGAGGGAATGATGATGGTTACTTGAAATAAATTGAAGATGATTTTAAAGTAGGGGTGATGAATCTTTTTGGTGAAGATTGAATGTCTTGGCTTCTGTAGTGACCAAGAAGTAGCTTGCCTTTGCTTGTGCTTTTCTATTTACTCATTACTATTTTTATACAAATTGTTTAAAACAGGGCTGTTGTGCAGCACCAGCAATTGGTTTCTGTAGCTTTTTTTTGTTTGCATTTGTCTCCAAATCACTTCTGAATGTAACAGCAAGCATGACATAAACAATGGAAGACATGGATGGTTTTATAATCCTCAGGGCAGTGATTTATCATGGAATTTCAAAGCTGCTGCTAGGCAATAATAGAACTACTGCAGTGAAAACCCTTTGTAAATCAAGGGAATGGGGTACAAGGCTGGTGTGTGTTTAGGCTGTAAACTAAAAGTACACTTATTTAGCACAATATTGCCTGATTTCCTTTGCCCTGGCTCCTGCTCTGTTTCTGCACTGTCAGTAAGTGACAGCTGACTGGGCTGAAATCTGGTACTGATGCAGGGGGGACTCAGGGTCCCACAGGTTTGCCTGTGACAGCTCAGCTTCAGCCAAAGGGTGCAGGCAAAGTCACAGCACATGGGCTTCAGATGAGTCCACCCTCACAAAAAAAAAAATCTGTCCTTGATCTGTTGTTAGTCTGAAATACTGCAAGTACAGTAGTTCTGAACAGGATTGTCAAGGCAGCTGTTGCTTTACAGAATGTATTAAGCTCTAACTAAAGGCAGTAGAATTGACAGTGGATTCTACTCTGCTAAAGGGTCTGTTAATTGTGGGCCAGTTTTATTTCCTATTTTGTTCCCCCAGCTGACTGTTACAAGGGTGAACAGCCAAACACTAAAAATAAATGTAATTTAAATTATTCCTATGTTTGTTTGATCTTGGAGCCTGATGCCTGAAGACACCTAGGTGGTGTTTTATTCATGTTGTTTATTTAGGACTCTTTTAGTCCTTTACCTTTCTCAAAAATGGCCATGAGAGGGTAATAGCTCATTTAAGTGACTCTGTACCATAAACACCTTTTAGAAATCTAAGAGCAGGGAATGTCAAAACTCATGCTAGATTTCAAATGTCACCATAATAAATGGGTTAAACTCACTTCAGTCTGTGTCCAGCCTCTGTGTGTTATGCTGACTGGCTCTGGGAAGGGGTTTGCAAAGCCAAGTAGTTAAACCTTGAGCCAGAGAATGTTGTGTTCTCCAAACCTGAAACCTGATCATTCAAATGCTAAATGAGGTGAAGAGTTGGACCTCCTCATCAAATTTCTTTTACCAACTTGGATACTCCTTCACAGCTGCAGCCCAGCAAGTGGAGAGCACTCCTGTTTGTGGGTGCAAAGTGAGAAAAGTTACTGGAATTTTAATTTCAAAATAAAACCTGAAAAGAATGGGAGAAGCACCTGAGGGTGGCTGGATTCAGAGCCAATATCAAACAGCCATTCAGCCTGCTGCTGTCCCAAACATCTGTTTCCAGGTAAGCAGAGCTGGATGTGACCTTTCTCCCACTCTCTAAACCAGACAGCAGCAGCTCTTCTGCAGACACAAGAAGGATTATCTGGGCAGCATCAGGAGAAGGGCAGAACAAAGGCAGGAGGAGAAGGAGGTCACCTCAGATGTTACAGCAGCAGGGTGGTTTGTATGGCCAGACACAACAGGATGAGCTGCCAGACCTGAGCTGCTCCCCAGAATTACCAGCTGAGCCTGAGGACACAGGTCTGGCAGACGTTCAATCCACAGAGGCATTAGAGCGAGGATTAGGCAAAGCCCATCTCCACTGAGCCCTGCTCCTGCCGTGCCACAGCACCCAGGGCTGATGGGGCTGAGCCAGGAGGAGCCCTCCGAGCCACAGGACCTCCTCCCACCTGGGTGCTCAAACCTCAGCCCAACAAAGGGCACAGAAAGGTGGCCAAGCCCTGCCCCAGCTGAGGCTAACTTGTTCCATGGGAACTTTCCATACAGCATAACCCCGTACTAGGAATGATGGTAAACCCCCAAGATCATGAAAAGGAAATAGAGATAAGCATGCAAATCTCATTATTAACAGCAATATGCACTCTGAACTAATTCTGGCCGAACTTGAATGAGTGAATGTGGATGTATTTATTGTCTTTAAGTTGAGCACCTACTAGTAGAACTATTTTAACACCAAATTCAGGCAGTGATGATTTAATTTTCCCTCTTAAACTTTCATAGCAGGCCTGACAATCTACTGAACCTCCTGCTGTACTGCTCTAGGCTCTGTGCAGAGGCTGCTCAGCCACACTTGGCTGCAGAAATGCTGCAGGAAAATGGATCTCCGCAATGCTGAGCAGAGATCACACCACTCACACGTACTGGTGGGCTCATGTACTTCCACATGCATTCTCCATCTTCCCCCAAAACTGGGCAAGTATTTTTACCTCCAAGCAGTAACACAAGAACAGGCTCTTAAGAGAAAGCAGCTACAGGTTACTCATTGCATTGATTAGCATGTTCCATTTCCTGGGCACTGCCCACACAACCTCCTTCTTGGCTTTTGCCTTAATGAAACACTAACTGGCACTGCTTCTGCTGTAGCAGAATTTCAACTGTTTGCTCAAAGTTACATTTCTAAGCTACAATATGTAATTAATATGTAATTATTACATATTACATGTGTAATATATAATGAAGCATTCAGAGTCCCCTGAAAAAGACATTTAGAATAGTGTCACAATATCCTCAGAGGGAGATCAGACATGTCCCACTCAGGCTCTAGTCAGCACCTGTGCTCTGCATGGTGTTTGCACAGCTCTGTACAGAAAAACCTCCATGTAGTGCAGGGAGATCCTCCAATCAACCACTTTCCTGTTAAGTGTGTGTGCTCCCAACAGCTCTGTTATCCAGCTGGGAGGTGACTCTGCCTGGCTCTGTTTAGGAGCCAGCACCACATCCACAGTGTAAGATCATGTGCTTAAAGATTGATTCTAAATGTCAAGTTCAATAAATTTCTAGGGATAAAGTTTGAACCAAACAAGACCTCTATGAAAGGCAAAATCTTACCTTGGTGTAATGTCTCTATACCAGTAACTGCCCTGCCAGCCCCTGGCTGCCCCTCTCCTGGGGAATACCTGGACAATCCAACTAATAAATCCCAAGACCAAAGGTAGAACTACACTAAGGTCCCTTCCAACCCAAACCATTTATGATTCTGTAATAAAGCTCATCCAGTTCCAACTCCCTGCCATGGGCAGGGACACCTTCCACTAGAACAGGATGCTCAGAGCCCCATCCAGCCTGGCCTAGAACACTTCCAGGGAAGGGGAGTCCACAACCTTTCTGCCTACAGTTTATTTTGAATATTTTTTCAGTGTTTCTTAAAGTTACTGGTAAATCCTTCAAGCAGTTCTTCTCATCCTAAAAGCTTCTCATCAGCCACAAGTTCTGAGCCAAGCTCTCCTGTTCTCAGCCCCACTCCATCTAAAGAGAATAAAAAATTACATGTCACACAAAATTTAAATGCTTTTCTGGGAGACAGGCTGCACTATTAAACATCAGATTTACAACTCCTTCCCATTATGAACTTGGAAATTAAATAACTTCTGCAAATCTGCAGCCTTCTCTATGATTCTGGCAATCTTAAACTCTCTACTCACAATTTTTTCCAGGGGCTGTGACTCTCATATTAACTCAATGCTCTCTTCCTTCTGCCTTCAGGACTCTTATGGACACCACAACTCCAGAAGAGGTGACAGAATTTAAAAGGTAGTAGCAAAAAAACCCCTTCTCTCACTTTATACACCATGTAAGTGAGAGCTGGGAATCTGGGAGCACACTTGGGCACTGAATTACTGTGTGCTCTCAGAGAGAGCAGCTCAGCTGACAATTCCCATAGCAAAAGCTCTGAGCATTCTGTCCTGGCATTTTCAACATCAGGAAACCCAGCTTGGTTTCTTGTGTGCCTCTTACAACCTCTCCACACCCAGACAGCTCAGCAGCAACTGGCATGGGTCACTTGTCAGCACAAAATACTTTCATGGTACAAAAGCAGCACTGCCCATGTGACATTCTCCCCTCAACAGGACTCAGAGCTGACATCTGAAGGTATGCTCACCTCAGTAATTCTTACATCCAACCACATTACAAGATTATCTTCACAGGATTCTGCTAAGGCATTGCCATTTCTTCAGCCATTGCATTACTTGAGGCTTCAAAGCACTCTGAAGCCTTTTGTTAAATTCAAGCTCCAAAATCGCACAATTTGTCTAGTACACAAAACAACTTGAAAATATTTTAACTAAAGCCTTTTATTCTATACAACTGTGAAACATCATTTACCCTTCTGGCATTGCAGACTCTTCCATTAATCTTTCCTGTTACTGTGTTTCGGGATGGTTAGAAAGAAAAAACAGAAGGAAAGTTACAACCTTGGGCTGATTTCAAACAAAAAATTACTGTGAGCAACTCCAATGTATACAATAGGACAGGAAGACAACCAGGAAACAAAACATAACCCAAACAGTGCCTATTGGAACAGACAAAGACCCTTGCTATTAATAAATACAAGTCAGGACAGATTACCAATAAAAATTACAGTTCTGTTTAACCATTTAATTCACAAACAGCACTAAAAATGTGCAGTTAAAGCACAATTGTGTCAAACTAAGCATACACAGAAATGGGGATAGAAAACTGAACCTGATTCTCAAAAGAGGGGAAAAGACATGCTAGCTTAATTCTGAACCATGGTTTTGTCTAAGCAATGAACTTGTTTTGCTGCGTTTAAAGTGCAGAAGGGAATGACTATTTTGACTATATTTTGACTATTTTTTAAAATAAAACATGATGAAAAATACTTTACTTTTTGTCTGACCAATACAATCCCAGTAATACAATTTATTGGGACTTTCCTTAGGCCTCAACCTAAATCTTGATCACAAGATACAGGAAGGGCTAGAGCATGTGTCTCCTGAAGAAACTCCAATAATATACTGCCCCTTGAAGGCACTTGTGCTTCTGCTTCAGACAAGAGTAATTTTCTTCTGCTTCAGACAAGAGTAATTTTTAAACCATTTCTCTACGAGGATCTGTAATTTGCTCTGGTTACAAATGGTTTTCTGGGATATCCCCACATTTTCCTCACAAAAAGCTGAAAGGCCCTTACCCTCCCTCCCCCCAATAAGTTAAACTCCTATAAAAGATTACCATGAGCCTATGACAGTCACAGATTTTTAGAAATAGCAGTGAAAACAAGATCTGCATAAATCTCTAACAAAAGAACAATTGCATATAAAACCTCAGAAAAGAAGAATCAGTATTTTTATGTCATGAATATGAAATCTGCTGAGAAGTTTAAGTTTAACATTAAACATATGAAATTATAATCAGAATGGTTTGAAGTTTTAACAAAATGTCACATACTTTTGGAGCACAGTTACCAAAAATTAGACTGGTGTGTCTTTAGAACACCTAGGACACAGCGCAGAAAGAAGTTATATATATTTAGAAAAAAAAAACCTCTAAATTGCTGCAAAGCACATTCACTCTATTATGATGCACAGCATCACTGGACTCACATTGCTCTGATATTTTTCTAGTGTTCTTATTTTGCATGTCAACAGCTCTCTGAAGCAATTAAAACAATTCTCATGTTAACCCTTGGTTTGCAATTAAATGGGCCCATTCATTCAAGTATGTAATACCTATTTTCTGGTGTTTTCTTTTCCAAATTTCTTTTAGTGGTAGAAATGCTTGAGTAACCTGTGAGAAATCATTGCTGGAACTCTATGAATGGAATGTACTAAAAATACCTTGTGTGCAGTTCTTAATTGCATTGTGAACCGTGACTAATATGGCCAAACCTGTTTGATACCGAGCATGAGCAGATGAGGGGATTATGTTCTGGGAAAAAACCAAAAGCAAAAAGGAGGAAGCAAAAGTCTGCACTGGGTTATCATCCACTCTCTGTACAACTCACACAACACAAACCACTCAGGGACCTCCCATCTCATTGACTGAGACTAGGACAGACTTTAGTTTAAGTCATATAGATTTTTTTTTCCTCTATATTACAGGTCTATTAGTCACTTCAATTAAATGTTTACTTCCTGTCCATACTGAGGCATTAGAAGTCTCATCTACCTTAGGGGTTCAGGGCTGCTCTAGAACTACTCTTGGAACCAGCACAGCAAGGTCAAGTCAGTGATGACCGCTCTGGGTCCGCGCTGCCCTCACGTCGATTTCTGGCGGTAGTGAAGCGTCAGGTCCCCGCCACTCTTCCAGATGAAGTGCTTTACAGTTCGAAGGTCCATGTTGGGGTCCAAAACCTACACAGCAAAAAGGCAGCTTTTACTCCACAAGTCTGCTAGGCTGGCAGAAATTTAAAAAAAACAAACTGAAAACTGATACCAAGAGGAGCCATGCAAAGACTCAGATTTTTCAATTAGCAACTGAGCCTGATGCATTACTGAAAGATTTCAGCAGAGTAACATGTAACTTCAGATTACAACCACCTCCTCAGTGCCTAATGTCCATTATACTTATTAGGCAACTAGTGGTTTTGGACCAATTTTGAAAACTGCCAAAAAAGCAGAAGTCAAAACATTCCAGAAATGCTAAAAATACAACTCTATGGAGTTTTATTAAGCCCATTTGCTGACTATGAGCAAGTAACCCTGTAAGGGCCCCATGCCAGACCAAATTAAACAGGTCCATTATGAAAATTCCTTCATCTGCCTATCTACAACTGTCAGAAACTCATGTCAGCACTAAGTTAACAATGTCAAAACATCTACTTAGTTTTAAAGGTAACAGATAATCTATAGTGTATTTCAAGCTCAGAAGTCAAAAATTCACAACCAATTCACTGCTAGAGCCTGGTTTTGATCACAGGGAACTCACCTGGTCCTGGCACAGAAGTTCAATCTTCTCCTCTGCTAGCACAGCAATGTCCTCCTCCTTTTCCTGCTCTCCTGCTTTCTCATTGTTGGAGGAGCTCGTTGTCTGAGACTCATTGTCCAAGTTGATGATTTTCTCATACACATGTTCCATCACCTTCCTCACCTGCAGCATGTCACTGGCTGACAGCCGGTCTCTACAGGAGTTAGAGAAGTTTGTCAGGAGAAAACTTGAGAAACAAACTGTATTTCTTCACAACACCTTCCCTAGCTGTAACAAACTATGCAACCACACAGAGAACATCTCTATATTGTCTAGTAGTAAATTATCAGGATCATCCAGAATGCCATGATCATAGCAGCAATTTATCCAAAGAGTCACACAGCAAAAAATTCAGAAAAGAACTTGAGATATTCAAAAGACCAGATAAAAATCCACATTGATTTCTAACCAACCCAGATGCCAGTTACAGCTCATGTGACTGGCAAATGAGTTTGCATTCCCTACTTGTCTCTTTTCTTTTCAAAAAGCAATTATTCATCTCTGTTGGCAACAGGAAACAAAGCTGTGGTTCTGAACAGAGTAACAAACTATAAATTCATCTGCTTTCTGATTAAATACCACAAAAGACAAAGTCCCATTTCACTAGTTAGTTCTTAAACATTTCTCAGCATAAACTTCAACAACTGCCTTCTGAACCCAAATCCACAGTTCTTTTAAGTATTCTGATACAACTTGTTGCTTCAGAGCAATGCTGCCAAATGACTAAGAACTTCTACAAATTCATCAAGCACAGAACAATTCTCTGGAAAAATTGATGAATTGGTTTGGTGGTTTTTTTGCTGTTTGGTTTTTTTTTGGTTGTTTTTTTTCCTTGAGCTTGCAGGTTTTTTCTGCAATTTGGATATTCAATTGATAGTCATATTTGAATTACTTACTTTTTTAGAGTTTTTGCCCCTGATGATGAATGAGGTTGGAGGTAGAAGGGAATCTTATTGAACTTGGGCATATTTTTCTAGAAGAAAACAAGTTTCAGAAGTGTTAATTTAGGATGAACCATTATCAGCTCCTATTTGCAGCAGCTGCTATGTGAAGTATATTCAGCTCCTAATTATCAAAACTCATGAGAGATTCCTAATCAGCATCCCCACCACAGCCAACTTCCAAATTACTCATACTCCTGAGACACTTCAATTTACATGATGCACAGATCATCTAGCTTTTGAATATAAATTATCATTTATTTCAAAGGCAATTAGATAATATCAAAAGACAGCAGCAATATGAAGTGTATTCTCTATTCCTGAGTTCCTCACTAGGAAAGGATATCAATTATGCACAGGACTTTGAATTCTTTATCTAAGACAGTCTGTCAAAAGAAATTGAGCAAGAAGTACTTTAACTAGACACATCAAAAAATTATGCATCTCAAAGGGTCTTGATTACAGACCTTGAAACCACTTATTTTAAATACAAACATAGCAGAAATGTAAAATGTCTTTTCAGATACTGCAAAGTTAATTGTAGTACATCTTAAAAAAACTAAAAAAAAAGAGCCAAACTTATACACCCAATACTCACATCCACAGTGATGTCAATTACCCATTGTGGCACTGTTTCATTAAGAAGCATGGATTCAGTTTCACCACCTGAATCCCGACATAGCAACCTGAGACACAAAGAAATAATCTTTATTGTAACAACAATTATTGCCATTTGCATTAAAAAGCTTTCAGGAGAGGTTTTAATGGGCAGGGAGCCTGAACTCTGTTAGGATCATGAACTTATTGGGGAAGAGATTACCTATTTTCTGTAAAGAGCAGAAGGAGCTGTAGGAAGACAGATTCCAGAAACAGAGTAGGATCTCAGGAGACTACAGCTTTGACACAGAAAATATATAAAAGTACTTTGCTCTGGATTGTGTTATCTAAGTGTGTTGAAATACAGAACTGTCAGGAGAAGGGGAGAGGCACCTGGCATAAAGCAATTCTCTCCTCCTTGAGAAAAATGAGCTTTGCATGTAAAGCATCTGCTAAGCCCTCACTTGAAGGAAAGAAAAAAACCAGTTTTAGGAAATGTGCCCATGCAATGGTGCAAAAAAGCCACATTTCATTGTATAAATTGCAATGAGGTATTTTGTCAGAGTCCTGCAAACCACCTTTTAGGTCCCATAAATATGGCTTGCCCCCTCCAATGGGGTCTTTCCAGTGTTCTTGTGAGGAGCAGGAGCAGCTGCATAAGAGGGAAGATCCACCAGAACAGAATGCAGGCAAATATTAAGACCCAGGCACAACATAAATACATTGATACTGTAGGAGAAAAAGTCAGTTTTCCAAGCTGAAAATGGTTTCCCTGTTTCACTGACCAGAAGTTCCATAATTCTGGGGCCTGTTCAGCCTGGGAAACAAAACCAACAAATCAAACATGCCCTACCCCTTAAATTTAAAATCCACTATGTCAGTAAATATCAAACAATTCACAGTGTTTGCAAGCTCAGCACTTGTTTGCAGCACTATTAAACTGTCTCTGGTGTATCACATATCACAGTTGGGTTCTTCAATGTAGAACAAGAGGAAATAGAAGGATAACCAGTACACACATTGCAATACAGAACCTGTGCTCCTCCCTGCCAGAAATCAGGACCTTCTACTGGATTTATCAACTAATTCTGGGAGCAGAAGCCAATTCTCTAGTGAGGATCAGCTGCTGAGTAATTCATCCTCAGAGATCAGCACAACACACAAGGATCTGAAGTAGCACAATTTCATTCTAAAACACAATTTAGTTTATCAGTTTGCAGAAAGAGGGCACCCAGAAATATCACACACAACTAAGGACTTCACACAACTCTCACTGCTTTAAAACCCCACACCTTGCTGATGCTCAAACTCACATGCTCAGTTGGACAAATCATCACCAAATCATCATCAACAGCTGCTTATTTTGGCTGTCGAGGGCATGCCTTAAATGTACAGAACAGATCCAAAGAACATTTCTGATAACATTCCTGCTTGCACTAAGAAAGGGATTGTTCAGCTACTGAACTTGTATTTTTAAGCTTTTATACCTGAACAAAGTGCGTCCTCCAGCCTCACCAAAAATAACTGGTGTATGTGGTGGCACTTGGAAGTATCCATTTCCTTTCTGGACTCTGTTCTCCTGCTCCCCATTCACTGTTGGAAAAAACACATAAAACAGCAGTGAGACTGCACTAGGCCTTAAAACTGGGCACCCATTCCATCTACAGCAGATACATTTTGTAAATTAATAAGATCATAAGCCTCATGAAAACCAAGAAAATCCCCATTTCCAAGATACTGCAAGTATATAAAAAACACTAGAGACTAACAAGATCAATACAGGTTTGTGGCAGGCCTAGTTCAAAAGCCTGTGAAAAAAGGAAAATAAAGCCCAGGAGTCAAAACCCAATTATGAGTTTTATTCCCCATTTCTTTTGTCAAACTGAACAACACTAAAATTAGGAACCAACTAAAGAGACTCTGCTGAGACAAGACTATTCTTCCCTCTAGAGTGACAGTACAGAACTCTGAAGGGTTGTTTGCACTGCTCTTCTACCTGGATTTGCCAGATGTCAAAACAATGTACTAGGAAAGCTCAGACTCACAGTGCCTTGAACTTCCTGTGTTATAAATTCTATTTATTATAGCTAATTACAGCAGTATGGTTCTTCAAAGACTGAAGAATCTGATTTCATATCAGGTGGATAGGACAAGATTAAAGAAAAATCAGCATTATCTATACACCTCTTGAACAGTACAGCTTCTAATCAGTAGGTGTCTTGAAACAATGGAGAAGAATTTGGATGCCTGACTTGCACTTGGGAAAAATCATCTCCATTACACTGTAGCACCTCATTACTGTGTTTGAAGAGATGTTGAATTCAAGCAACATTAAGAAATTTAAATGGCACAGACTGATGAGATGAATGATTCCTCAGCTTTCTAACCAGAAACATACATAGGCAAAGAAAGGTCAGAAATTGTAACAAGCAAAGAAACAAAAAAAAATATCTGTATTGGAAGGGGTAAACATGATACTAAAGTTACAGCAAGTGAAAAATCCTATAGTTTGAAACATTTTTTCATAACACTTCTCTGAACAACTGACGGGAATAACACTGCATGTAATTTGTGTTTATTGAAATTTGTATCTCTACAAAAATGCCAGTGTCCAACAGGTACACTTCACCTTCTCAAGTCACTGCTCAGTGCCAGTCTTCTAATTTTTTACTTTTGGAAGGGCAATGAAAACATTCTGTTGGGAGTACTCCAAACATTCCACTAATCCACAACTGTACACAGGAATAGGCAGTGGTAGTATCAATAATCCAACAGCAGAAAAGCCTG
This sequence comes from Hypocryptadius cinnamomeus, assembly GCA_013400635.1. Lineage (NCBI taxonomy): Eukaryota > Metazoa > Chordata > Aves > Passeriformes > Zosteropidae > Hypocryptadius > Hypocryptadius cinnamomeus. Next base: position 43,177 of record VYZP01032915.1, read on the forward strand.
TGAGTGACACGTCTCAAACCTTGTCTGGCTCTAAGCTGTAAACTGCCAATACACAACAGTCTGAGAATCAGCAGCTGGATCCAGAAGAGTCTGCCAAGAGCTCTAAACCTCCTTGGAGGCCAGTTTTGAAAGAAGAAAGCAACTAATTCTTGGCACAGTCTTGTCACAGAGCAGTGAGATATGCTGAATGTACAGTTTTCTTAATTGCACCATCCAGCTATAGAAAGTAATTTCTTAATCACCAAAAATGAGATTTCACTTAACTCTGACCTGGTTTGAACTGATTTCCAACTCAGGAGTTAGAGTCCCTTATTTTGCCAAATTCAGCCTCTACCTTACATTTCACATGGCTTTCATCTAAGGCCTGATTAGCCTTGGCATTATTACCTTAAACACCATTTTAAGAAGTTTTCTAAGGAGCTACTTCATGTATTATTACACTGACTGTATTTTTTCCAATAAAGCTTTTATTTTGTTCACAATACCTAGAAGAAAACTGGAATTATGTCAAGAGAATACTTGCTAATGTTGGATAACTGAATTATTGCTATTTACTGTCATTATCTAGTGTTTCTTTTCCAAGTCAAGCCTCAGCTTGCCAGTAATTGTTTTTCATCAATATTTTTCACAATGTTTCTGTAACTTCAGAAGAATTTATTCACCTACTTTTTTACAGACAGACTGAAGATTTTTTGCTGATACTCTCAGTATACACACTCTAGTGTAAAGCAAATTTAGAAGTGCTAAAAACCATGAAGTCTATAATGCAGAGAGATAGATGTAAGACAACAAATGTTTTATCTGTTTAAGAAACATATAAACAAACAATGCGTGGACAAGTAATAGAAAAGGAAAATATTAAAATACTAACCATGGTTTATCTCATTTTCTTCTTCATCCATTGGATTGATATGTGTTCTAGGCCAATACTCCAGAAGTGCTTGTAGCAGAAGCCCTCCAAGGTTTACTGTCAACACACAGTGTGGCAGAACTTCAATCACACAAAAAAAACATGGGCAATGTAATATTGCCCATTTGATCCACAGCTGAAAATTCCCCACGAGTTTGAGCAGGTCTGTTCCCAAAGCAAACTATTTATGGGCACAGAAATCTGCTTGTCACAATCTGAGAGCTGCATGTTACAATCTTTCAGGAAAAGCTGATTTTAGAATCCCTGCTGTTGGATCACTCCTGTACTTTAACATTCTCTACATTAGATTATAATTACTTTTTCCCTTTTGCATCTTGAAGGTTTAAAACAAAATTAAATGTAAACCCTAACATGACTGTTTCAGAAAAAAAATAAGTACTTTCTTTGG
>VYZP01032917.1:663-43029 GCA_013400635.1 Hypocryptadius cinnamomeus
ACCACTGCTTGTATAATAAGTATATAGACATTAATCACAGCAGCTCCCTTATGTTTTCTGAATGTCTTTTGTTGTTATACATGAGAAGACTGACATACTGACATTTGTAAGGTACATAAGTAAACAATTCAACTTGACTGGCACACCCTGTCACTTGGAAGGAATTGCACTACTATTTTCCCATGGAACTTGTGTATATATAAAGGAAAGAACTGCATGCATTATTTCAAGGGATGAGGTTAACAATAGGAATTCAAACAGATAGCTATAAAGTTAGTAAAGTGAGGATTAGTACAGACTGTGGTGCACATTGATTCCAGACTTCAGATTTGTGGATTTTCATTTCATACTAGATAAACAACCACACTGGACCACTAATGATATGCTGCCTCCTTTCTGGGTCCCCAGCCCAAGACAGCCACAGTCTGCATTTTGCAGATGCTGGCAAGTCAGGGCAGCTGAAGCCAGCAGATGCCATGATTGACTGGTGGCCATCAGACAAGTTCCAGGCATCTCCAGTGAAGAGCACAGGTAATGAAACACTTTAGATACTGCTTCTGTAAATTCTGGGACATATACTTATGGAGATTACAAAATGCCATATCTGGGAGCTGAGATGGCTGACTCATTTGTGTTTGTAGGGTGCTCTGATCCTATGGTAACAAGATAAAAGAAAATAACTATTTTAATTGTTGACATAAGGCACAGCTTACATACAATAAGCAAGATAAAGTCACAATGTGACTGAGAGGATCCAAACCAAATATTATGACATTGTGTTACCTATTCAGCACTTTGCATTTGCAACACAGAAGTACCTTCTCTGGGGGACTAAGGATGAGGTCCAAGTGGCTTCCTCTGAGCATCTAAGTGACTTTTTCAGCTGAATATCACTATGATACACTGGATGACATAAAGGTTAAACAGACTTAATTTTGGCATTTCTGCTGTTTCTTAACTTTTACCATTCAGCATAAGTAACCAGTATTACATAGACAAAAAGAGCTGCACCCTTACATATAATCTCTTATGTAAAATGCTACATGGTTAGCACTAACTGCCTAATTAATGTACCTTTACATCATATAGCCATTTCAATTAATTTTTACTTACATTTATGTTACTATATTAATTATATATTTATTATATAATCAATAAACACCATGTAATATATATATAATATGCAATATTAATATATTGAACATTTAATGTTATTTTCGTTTTTATGGGAACATATTGATATAATTTATAGATATAACTCAATATAAAACATTATTTTGTATGTTGCTCTTTCCTTAAAAAAAACTTTCCCACTGGAGTACACACTTCAAGCACTGGAGACATTTATGTTTGATTAACTTTACTGTTCCGCTTACACCAATGATTATTTGAGGGCATTAAAGGGATCTTATTTTAAAGACAGAAAAAGCATCCAGAGAACTATTAGGGATAATAGATAAAAGGACTTGTGACAAAAGGACTTGTCCTCTGCGATTTAAAAATGGCACAGAATTGGATGCAACCAGCTAGAGAAAAGTAATAACATTACAGAAACCAAAGAATACATAGTCTGAGCCTATCAGACAATCCCTAGTCCATTCAGATGTAAAGTTGATGTACTAAAATCAGTTCATCTTGTCTACATGACTGTACTGCTTCAGTGGAAGTATATTGCACTGAGATGGGGGTCAAAGTATGTTTTTATTCTGAACAACTAGATCTGAAAATGGAGGGTGATTGACCACTGAAAGGTTCTTTGGAAAATGTTCCCCATACACTCATTCACGACATGTGCAAGTCTATTTACAGCTATTTGGCCTAGAATAGTGTTAGCCTTGCCAGGACTCAGAGACTGCCTGTCCAGGCTTTTCCTTGCTCTCTCTAACCTCTTTGAGCACAACCTGCATAACTCTCTATCTCGTGCAAGATTCAACTGACAAGGCTTTCAAAATAAAGTCTATTCAAATGAATAGTTCTTAACATATCTATATATATATGTTAGTTTCATACTATGAACCGGTGCTTCCCATTTATACCTAAACTTCTGATATTGCCCAAAATTTGCAATCCTTGTGATGAATCCAAATTCTGGTCTTGTAATGTCCAGATGAGCTTGTATATGAATATTCAGTCACAACGTGCCTATAACCACACAAAATATTAGTCCCTGGTGAAAGCAGAAGAGCGACTTTTAAGATAGCTAAATTTTTTTTTTTAAGTACTTCAGTTTCAAAGGCCATATTTAAAAGTTTTTCCCAATTTTCCAAGGCTCAGAAGAAAAGTTAGTCTATGTATGCCAATTATACTGCGGTTATAATTATTGAAGTAACATTATTGATCACGTTGTATGACAAAAAATATTCATTGTTTTTTTATTTTTCCCTAGTATGTGTAACAGAAAGGACTTGTATTTCTTTTCCAGAAATCATTTTGAGATAATTTCAGAGTCAACATACTGGCATAGGAGTGGCACCAAACTGCACCCTTGAGATGACTGGGATTTTTGACATATGAGCACATTCCTTCTTGCAAGAGTTTGCTTGAGTGGTACTTGTATTCATGTAATAAAAGAAGTGCAAGACCAACCAAGGCATGAGTATTTCTCTGCTATTGCTCTCTATTCAATTGCAGCCATAGTTATTGTCATAACAATTCTCAAGGCACTGGAACAATTGCAACACCAATTAAAAGAGGAATCCAGAAGGGTTCTTGCAGCTCATAGAGATGATTGCCATAGTCTGTTATTTAAACTCACATTTGTCAATCCTTTGACATTACACCTGCTACGTGGCAAAACAATCAAATTCTGACAAATTAATATTTTTACACAGTATTTGCCAGAGGAACTTTTCAGGCTGATAGCAGGACAAAAGATTTTGTGTACTGCTAATCAAGAGTATCACTAGGATTTTATTAATAAATTAGAATGCACACCTTTTCATCTCCCTTTCTATCTTTTTAGAATATTGCAGAAAAATCTTCTTGTCTAGGAGCTCAAATGACCACAAGCAATAAAACAAGCCATAGAGAAACAGATGAGTGCTACTATCACTGTCTTGTCTGCATAACCTACACTGTGCATAGCATGGCCTTGTGCAGTAAATATTTGGTGTAAGAAATGCTACAGACATCAGCAAAGTAGGTGTTTTTTTCACACTTGAGTATTTATAAGCCAAGATGATTTGCCTACAAAGTTTAAAGACAGAATCTTTTGTAAAGTGTGGTGTGGTGACTTGGTGACTCTTTTGGAGATACGTGTGTTTTCATTCTCTTGCCACGTGTGCCATGCTCCGTGCTGTGCAATGCATGTGAGGGCCAGACTCTTCACAGGAGCAGCAGGAGAGCTGAGCTGCCCAAAGGACAATTACTGCTGCCAGTGAGAGTAAGCAAAAGGTATTGCTTTCTTCCTGGCTGGAAATTTCTCAGTAGAGAAAATTTAAAAGTCAAACTGTTGCTAGCACCATGATAGTACTCGCTAGAAACAAAAACTAGCAATAAATCAGAACACAGCCTAGGGCTTAGGTTCCTGCCTAAGCAGGCATGCCTAAGGCATGCATACCAGCAGACACCTCCGGTTCACAGCCACTCTTTTGGCTGTCAGTGAAGAAATGAAGATGCCAGGTTTGGGTGAAAGAGTTCCGCTACCCAAGGAGGCAGAGGCTTCATGAAGAGTTAAGCAGAACAATCCATCAGTGCTATGAAACCTTCGCATAGATTATGTTTTTTTAAGTACTTCAAGTATTGTCTGGACATGTTTTGGAAATGTCTTATACTCTCACACAGCACAAAGACCTTCAGACTGTATACTTGATATTTCCAAAAACTTTAAAAATTAATGCTTGTGTTTCTATAACAGGAAAATTCGTATGTTTTTGTGTTAGAATAATTTCAAGGAAACTTGCAAAGTTATTTTAAGTGGCATGATTTTCTTTTACTATGCATATTGCTTGAAATATTCATGTTATTTTGTGCCATGGCTTGGATACAGAGAAAAGTCATTCTTGATACTCTTACATATTTTTTGTGTGTGTGTATGACCCTTCTCAGCTCTGCAGCCACACTGGAGCCAAATTTCTCCAATTATCCGAGACAAAAAGATTAAATTTTGCATATTCATAGTCTTGGGAAGAAGGGGAGGTCATCAGGAGTATGACAAATATTACTTATTATGAGAACAGGTAACATTTAACCTGATGATAGCACAAATACAAATGAACTAAGCCACAGTTCTGAGTGAAAGCTTCAGTTGTAGCTGGAGACACTTTTGAATTATATAAAGTAAGCAAGAAAATCCACATTTTGAAGATTAGGCATGGGTCAGTATAACATTATTTCCTGAATATTCAGGCAAAATTAAAATATTATTTCCTCTAAAATTAGGAAATGGTAACACATTTAAATTAGGTTGACTACTACATGTTAATTTTATGCAAAGCTAACCAAAAAGGCACTGTAGGTACCTTTGTCTAGCGTAAAAATGAACCCAAAAATGGACCTTGCAATTAAGCCCCTTTAACTGATGCTTTCTTTGTGAGATCCTGCCACAGTTGCATTGCTTTCCTGATCACTGCCAGCAGTTAGAAATGTTCTTGTCCAGAAATGACATGGACATCCATTTCTCTCTTCAGTCTGTTCCATTCTTTTCTCTGATTCTCCTATTACATTGTTCCTGGATTAATTCTTAACTCCTGATTCATTGCAGATAGAGTCAGAGATTTTGAGATCCTTGGGGTCCACCTCATCAGGGTCCTTCCTCAGTCATTTTGTTCTTAGCAATGCAATAAATGGGTAGTTTATTTTAGCAGAAGATAGAACTCCATAGGCACCAATAGCTACACAATGCTGAAAAAATCTTCAGCGTGAATTTGTTCTGGCATTGCATAGATAGAGAGAGAGAAAAGAATATGGCATCAGGTGCTGAAATACAAATGAGATTTAGTCAGAAAAATGGCTTAATAATCAGTCACTATTTCTTCCTCACCGAAAACTGAGATATAATGTTTCTCTACTGTCTCTATCTTCCTATTCCAAAATGGAAGCAAATTTTAAATTTTAGTGTAGACTGAAGAGTTCATTCTTTGCTAAATTTTCTGCTACCCGTTTGTCTCGTCTCATTTCATTGCATACATTCATTTTTAAATTATATCTCAATTTTAATATTTAACGAGTAAAATAGGATTGAAGAGCTTAACAAAGCTCTTAAGAGAAGTCTAAACACTGTGGCTTTTCCATTTGACTGATACTCCTGTTTCAGAAGTAGTGACTTTTAATAGCAAAAATAGCAGAGGATATTGAGTAAAAAAAGTATTTAATATGGCAAATAGGAAACTCCTTATTTTTCCAGTAGTTGCTTATGTGACTGTAGATCAATCACTGCTCACTGTGCACCCATTCTTCTGCTTATTACACAAGATGTGTAGGGCAGGGACTGCTTTCTGCCCCATGGTTTTATGTCTGCAATATTTCTCTGCTGCACTGGATGCAGGTGGTCACTAATAATGGACCTTACTGTTTGGGATGTCTGAATTTTCTGAGCCCAAGCACCCCAAAGCAGTCAGAACCAAGGACTTGCTGTATATCACTTTTTCTAACTTGCTAAGATAACTGAAGAAGCCCATACAAGGACGTCCAAGGCATTAGTTATTTTAGATATGAGATAAAATAATGTCACCACTTAGTGAAAAATGCCATATAAGCTTGCTGAACACTACAGATGTATTACTAATAGTCTTGCATTCTATTGACTTGTAGTTAAAATAAATTGGGATTCACAATTTTGATGCAAATTATTTTGCTCTGGAAAAATTAACTTATTATTTCTGTTATGAGGAAATAACCAAATTATCATAGGTGTTTAAGTTCTTATTCTGACCACTAAATACCTGATTATTGATTCACAAAGTAACCTGAATATCATAATCTGATACAACTACCTTGTTCAAGTATTTATTAAGCTCTGGGCAAATACTCAGTATCCCTTCCAAACCTCAGCTAAAGAAAGCTATGTGGTAATTTAAGGATTCATAGCTGAGTCGCTCAGATTCTGGCATACTCAAAGCATATTCCCTTTGCTAAGATTTGCGACAAAATTTTCGGGCCATGTGCCTAGAGCCTGGGGAAATGCAGGGTTTTCAGGAATTCCATTAGGAGATGTACAGATGCAGTGCTGGGTCTACAGAAGCTGCGCAGATTTGATTTCACCAGTTTAGCCTCACCATAGAAAAGAGTATAAATACAGTGAACGCACACCAGTGAAGTGAGAAATAACTGGAGTAGAGCTTATGGAGTTTTCAAAGGATTTTATGATTACAAAACCATGACAGTGTTCATCTATAATTTTTAGTATACTTGTGTAATTTGTAAAATCTCCCAAGGAGTTCACTTTTGTCTTTAAGACAAATGTCTTACAAAAATGTTTGATATTATAATGGGAGAAGCCATAAATAGAGCTACAATTAGAGCTCTGGTATAATGTAGCTCTTTCGGAATGAGGAATCCCAAATATTTCTGACTTTTTGACTCTTGTAAAAATAAACAATACTGTGGTAAAGCAACTTGAACTACATGCCACCAACACCAATTTCAATTTCTGCAGAGAGCAGAAATTGCAGTTGTTTGTAACTATAGATAAATAATCTTAATGTTTTAACAGTAAATTCATCAAATATAGGTTTGAAATATTAATTTAAATGAGATTATTTCAATAAACAATTCTGATTAGAAAAAGAAAGAAATGAAACAAAGAAATGAAAGAAATTTTGAAATTGCTTCAGAACAAATATATAATTTTAACATGCCTAAACCAAGCTTTCTTTCTTTTTTTTTTTTTTTTTTAATTTGAATTGACATATGCTTATGAGCTGATTCACATTTCTTAAAAAGAAGAAAACTGCCCCAGGATATTTTTTAGAAAGGGCTTAGTACAGAGGAGAGAAAACAAAATTATTACATTTGTGGATACAGATTTTGAAACATTTGGTGTTGACTCAAAATTAAATGTTTGTGCTTTCTTTTGTTTTGTAAGAAATCTGAAAATCTTTTCTAATTCTACCCAAGTAAAGGCTCCAGTCTCCCATTCTACATCTCAAAAATTTCTGTCTTACATGGAAAGAAACACTAACAGGTTATACAAGTCAAAATCTAAGTGTCAAAGATATCCACTGTCAAGATGGGAAACTTTAGGTCTGAAAAGACTTTAAAAACACACTTGAGATATTAGATTGAACAGACACATTGCAAGACCTTCATAAAGCCCAGGTACTCTGGCTTTCAGTGTGCAGGGAAACTACACTTTCTGTATAATTCAGATGAACTCTAAGTACTCTACCAATGTTTAAAAGTGTCTGGATATGCAGCAGAGGAATCAGGGGTTTTACACACAGACAAGAAAATCATAGCATTCCTGAACATATCTCATGTTTCAACAGCAGCCATTCATGGAAGAACAGGATTTACCTTATGGCAAACGTGCCATGTCTGTGAAGCCCCACTGTGGACCTTAGCACTGGCCATGAGATCCCCAGTGAGTTACTCCATTAGCTCAAGATTAGTTAAATCTTGGAACTAACACTGACAGGATCTCCAGAAACTAATTTAGAGAAAAGAATTTTAAGATTATGCCATTAGCAGCTATGTTGCTAAATTTATTTCCTCAAATGCAACATCATCACACTATCTATTTAAGCACTGTTGTCTCAGTGTTAACTGGAATGCAATTATGAGATAACGAAGAGATTGTTTGTGCTGTCTACCCAGCAGAAAAATATTATTTCAAATGGTATACATTCACTTTGTTTTCTTCTCAAAGTCATGCTACCCATCACATATTTTCATTTTTTGCTGCCAATCCTACAATAAACAGTTATGCAGAAACATAAAACTGAAATTAACTTTCCAAAAGAAAACTTTCAGTGAAACAAGAGGAAAAAAGAAATTGTAAAAATTAAATTTCAATATTTGAGGCATGTCACAGAATTGTCATGAGAAAAATGGAGTTTAAAGGCCTGATATTTCACCTTCTTGTCTTGCTCTGAAAACTGAAAGGATATTTGGATCTGCACCTTTGTGTCTGGTAAATTTGTTAAAACTTCCTCCCCCAACCACATTTTCTCTTCTCACTGTGCTCAGTGCAGATGAAAAGGGAAAAAGAGCATGTGAGAAGAGAGAGACAGATATAGGCGGTCACAACCTGAGTGCTAACCTGAGCCCGATCAGCAGCTCAGACTGGACACGGTGGTTTATCTGGATAAACTGCAGGAACAGAGCCACTCCTGTCTCACCGGACAAGCCCTGGAGACAAGGCAGAACTTTCCTGACAGGTCCATTGCTTTAGAGATGCTGGTTTCTGATTTCCCATGCTTTGTCCTGCAGCCTCCAGGGATGAGCACCTGCATGAGGTGTAGGTTTGGTCACCTGAGGCCCTGTAGAAATCCCCATGCTCCTACCTGGACTGGGCCGCGCCGTGCCAGGCCGACAGCGTGTGTCCCGCATGTCCGTCCCGCGCCCACTCCGCCCTGGCGGCTGGGAGCCGGCTGCCCTTCTGGGCCCGCACAGCAATGCTGCAGTGCTGCTGGGCCTAAAATAAGTGTTCAAAGGGGTAAAGTGGTGTGTTTACATGAGTTCAAGGGTTCCTGGCCAAAGCTGGTTTTCACCTGCCTGGCCAGAGCACGAGTGAGAGAGATATGCCCTATCTGCATCTGCCTGTGTCAACATGTCCCCTGGATGGCCTTGGAGCAGGGATTGCTTACACAGTGTGACACGAAGCAATTCTTTCATCTAAGAGGCCCTTTCTTTGCTTGCTTCTAATTTGTTATAAGGACTTAGAAAAATAAATTATTTCTCTCAGAGGATTTATGAAACTCAGTATCTTTACAATCAGTGCTTGAATACTCTCAATAACACCAGGATTTTAACTCTCACAAGCAGAAGTGTTGTCTTCGGTGCTTTGTTGCTTTGTAACAAAATGTGTCTTTTTCAAAAGCTAAACTCTTCTGATGGACCTTAAATGCTAGCTAACTGATTGGAAAAGCAATTTTGAAGGAAATGGTGTACACATATATTAAGCACTTGTTCTGACAAGGGAAAGCTCATTCTTTGATCGAAGTCCAATCCTTTTATACTTGTGCTCCATCACAAAAAATTGATATTTTGAAAGCACTAAGACTGTGTATCTCCCTAATGCTTGGATCAGAAAATAAAAGCTGAATTGATCTTCTGCAAGTGCAAAGTACATCAGGCATGAAAATTTCTAGGGGGTGTTTTCTTGAGTTCTGCCTATGCAGGAACCAGAGGTGCAGGTGATGGAAACCTCCATGAAGCCACTTCTGTAAAGCGGCATAGGAGAATTTGATCCTGATCCAAGTTGTTGTCAGACCAGTGTTAATTCATATTCGGTTTTTTTGTCTTTTGGGTAGTAACAAATGGCCTGTATCAGGAACAGTGTGGCCAGCAGGAGCAGGGAGGTCACCCTTCCCCTGTACTCGGCACTGGTGAGGTCACACCTGGAGTGCTGTGTCCAGTTCTGGCCCCTCAGTTTGGGAAGGACATTGAGACTCTTGAGCACATCCAGAGGAGGCAACGAGGCTGGTGAGGGGCTGGGAACACAAACCCTGTGAGGAACGATTGAGGGAGCTGGGGGTGTTCAGCCTGGAGAAAAGGAGACTCAGAAGTGACCTTATCACCCTCTACAACTTCCTGAAAGGTGGTTGTAGTCAGGTGGGGGTTGGTCTCTTTCACCACGCAGCAACTGACAGAACCAGAGGACACAGTCTTAAGCTGTGCCAAGGGAAATATAGGCTGGATGTTAGAAAAAAATGTTTTTTATGGAAAAAGTGATAAAGTACTGGAAGGGTCTGCCTGGGGAGGTGGTGGAGTCACCACCCCTGGATGTGTTGAAAAAAAGACTGGATGTGGCATTCAGTGCCATGGTTTAGTTGAGGTGTTAGGGCATGGGTTGCGCTAGATGATCTTGAAGGTCTCTTCCAACCTAGTGATTTTGTGATTCTGTGACTATAGAGTCATAAAATTATAAAAATATTAAAATAGGAGATCAAACTATCTCTAATATTCCCTGTTCCTTGTATTTTTCTGGTTTTGTTATTTGATGAAATTCTTTTCCCTCTAGTTGCTGAAATTAAAAAATTTACCTGGTTTCCAAAACAGCTCAGACTTTAAGAGAGAAGGGGTTTGTGCATATCTTAGATTATGCATCTTGGATATGGGGAAAAATCTCCCCCTTTCTTCTTCCTTCAAGTGTTGCTTTACACATATACACATTCAACACTATGGGTCCATCCCAACACTGTTACTCAAGAGAGATCTCAGGAGCTGAAAGACACCCTTCCTGACAGGACAGACAATCTTCCTTTACAACAAAGGGAAGAGAAGTATTTTGAAGCGGGTTTTGGTTTTGGCTTAATGGACACTGTCACAGCTGAGTTATATGCAGACGAAAACAAAGAAAAAATTAATGTTTTCAACCTGGAGCAGCAAGGTTCTTGTAACACCCACAGTTTTTCAGAGAAAAACCTAAAGCATAAACAGTCATTGAAAATATTCTCCACTGATGCAATATGACTTCATTTGAGCATGGCCTGCACGGAACGTTACTGGGTTGTTGCTAAGAAACACTGATATATGACACCAAATTACATTACTGACATTGAATTTTTACTCCTTTTCATGTTATAGCTTGCTTGAAAACAGCTGCAATTATACCATAAATGGAAGGAAAGCTACCAGCCTCTATTCAGTGCCTTTTGTATTTTAGTCACAGCCTGAAGTCCTTATCTTTTTACTATATGTCTATAATGGTCCTACAGTATTTCAGTTAAAAATAATACCAACATTATTGATGGTCTGCATCTGCATCTCCTACACAGTCATCTCAACAATAAAACAAATGTTCTCTTTGATTTTTCGTCCAATATATGCTAAATTGCAGGAAGCTAGGTCTCAGAGTTTCTCTATTTTCCATGTTAACGTGACAATCCATTTTGACCTGCAGGTAATAAAATAAGAATCATTCAAACTAATAGCTAATGTTTTCAGGGTACTTCACTTTTCTCTTGTTTTGATCTATGCAATTGACCAGTTGAACGCTGAAAAAGAATGGATGTTTTTTAGTATGTACTTTAAACCCCTGTTCTTTTGTAAAGCATACGCATGTTTTTCTTCTTAAAGAGCCAGTTATCCAATAGTTGATTTATGGCAAGTATGCACAGCTTGTGCTAGGGAAACTATATCTTAATTTATACAAACAGAGCTGTTTGGTTATTTTTTTTATATGAAAACAGAGGCCAGCACACCAGTATCTGAAGCTGGGATCTCAGCGCAGCCAGCACTGCAGAAATACACAAGTGAAGAGGAAAGCTCTTCCTAAATGCTTTAAACCCCTAAGAATCAAAATGATCAAACTCCAAGAAAAGTGCTGTTAGAGTCACAGATTTTGCAAAACGACTGATGATTTAAACCATGTATATTTGCATATATAACCTTTGAGTATCTTGCTCAAATTTCTGTTCCAGGGCTGGTGGGGGTCCATCTATTCGAGAAGGGGACAAGTAACTACAGTCACAAGCTTGGTGAACTGCTGAAGAGGGCTTTAAACTATAGTTGCAACGGGAGGGGACACGAAATCCTTTCCACGTCTTCCACTTTCCATTTTGCTCTCAGGACCAACAAGAGAAGCCCAGAGCCTGGAGAAGGATCATAGGTAATCAGGAGAACAGCACAAAGTAATTCCAGCCACTCCAGACAGTAAGGCTGGCTTCATTGAGGGCAGCTTCTATTGGAATGCACTCAGCACGGGGAGTAAACAAGAGTGAGAGACAGCCCACATCTACCAGGGCTATGATCTTGTCAGCTTCATGGAGATGTAATGGAATAGCTCCTATGACTGGAGTGTTGGAATGTGTAGATATAGACTCTTTAGGAAGGACAGGAAGAGAAGACAAGGAAGATGTGTCACCCTCCATGTCAGTGATCAGCAGGAGGGCATTGGATCTCCACCTGCAGATGGGTGACAAGCTGACCTATGTCATACCTCACTTTAGTAACTACTAAAACATATGGAGGGTGGCAAAAGTAAGCACACCATTCTATCAGGAAAAAAATTAGTAATTTGCAGGACAGAAAAAAACCTATGAAAATGTGTATGCATGTAAAGACCAAAAGAAATCAGTGCATCAGAACTCAGGACATGGAACTGTATGTTAGTTGGCCAAAAATAAGAAAAAAATACAGAAGGATGGTTGGCATCTGAAGAAAGATGTAAGAAGTGCAGAGGACTATCTCATATTTCAGGAAAGTGGTCAGAACTTTCTGTGGGCTACAAAGACCAAAACGATGATGCAGATCCACCTACTCATTTAATCTGTGAGAGGAAAAGGGACCACCTTGCAGTGAAAGGAAAGTGGATGATCAGAATGAAAGCTAACAGTAGATTAATACAAGAAGGGATCTTCCTATAAACATTCCTGAAGAAAGGTTGTGGAAGCTGTAACAGAAAAAAAGAAAATTCACTTTACAGTGACAAGATGAATGTTCCTTAAAAGTACAGCTAAACAACAAAAAGGAAAAAAGCAACAATAAGGGCTGAAAGCCTACACTTCTCAAGCTTCATGAATACCAAATAGAAGAGTTCCAGGATATCTTCTGAAGACTAGGGAAACACCCAGCAGAACAGAGAATAAAAGTAAAGGAATTTAACTCTTCCACCATGACTTCTGGGAAATTCTCAAGAAGTTTGACTGTAGAAGCAGGTAGACTCATTGTGTTTGCAATCATAAAGCAATAAACCAGAATATGCTAATGAAATAGAAGAGTGAACCATTATAAGAGCCAAATACCAAATTTTCAGATCACATACCGTGATATGTGATGCATCCATTCACTTTTTAGACAATAAGATGCTATATCACTGTATTTCAATCTGATGTTACTTATGTCCTCTTTCTTGAAATCTTGTTTCCCTTCCTTCTTCTGCTTCATATTGCAAAAATTTCTGCATACCACCTTGGTTCCTATCTCCACATTTCTTTGAGCGCTGAAAGGCATCACAAACTTTTTAGCCTTTGTCATAGGCTGAAGAATACCCTGTGTTTTCCTCAGATGTATGTCTTATTACTGAGAATATTCATCTTTTCTGGTTTGCAACATCATAGTTGGGTGCATGTGCAATTCCTTCTGGCAAGGAATTGCTTGAATTGTGATTGCCAGCTGCACAGTGGGGAGGTAAGAACCTTCTGAATTTTATTGTGTTGGTTTTGCCTAGAAAATTACAGAAGAAAGGTATTAAGACAGTCTGCACTTATATAGGCCATTTGCTTTTTGTCACATTTTATTAGTGCTTCCCTGACTTTAATTATTCATTTCCAAAATTTTTTTTATTTGTATGCATTGTATACACTGGTTTTTTTTCTTCCCCAGGCATAAGCACTAAATTTTTCAAACAAACTTGGGTTTAAATTTTTTATTACCCACTGGGACTAGGGGTTTCACATGATACCTAAGTTCTAGTAATTTGAAATAGCATATTAACACAGAGTAGTAGAGCTACAGAAGGATTTTAAAATCCTCCCACCTAAGGAAGGTATTGCAGACTGGTAGTCTTTAAATAGACCTGCAATTTGTCCAGAGCTTGGACAGAAAAATTCTTATCCAATTCACGCCTAACCTGAGACATCCTGATTTGGAGTACCTACTTCATTTCAGTCTTGCTTTTAATATGCACAAAACAGTATTTCTTGTGAAAGTTTCTTTCCATATGAGAGAAAAAGGACTTATGGTTTTGGTACAAAACAACAACCTTGGTAATTTGGATCACCAAGCACTATTTAATTGCAGGTTTTTTTCCATATTTGTGTGTTAATCCTTGTATTTTCTAATGAAATAAAAAGAGGGTATGTCTGTAGTTTACCACTGAAAAACCTGCAACAGTTACCCCGTGTATTGAAAGACCTGTTGTTTCTTATGTTACTGTGATGAAATACCGCACTACAGCATTGCAAGGACACTACAATAATAAATTGAAGAGAGGCAGAATTAGCTCCATAACAACATTTCTCCTTAATCATATTTTTTGCTTTCCTCCTTGCCTGCAAAGAATATTTACTGATTTTTTTCACTCTCAGCAATGGGAATATCACAATTTGTTTCAATATTCACCATCACAGCAGACATTAGAAGCTCTGATTTTTTTTCTTAACAGTCTGAATGGTTTTCTAATTCTTGTTAAAACATATATATGGATTTAACTGTCAATCTTTCTTGGGATGAAATCCAGAAACCTTGTAAGTCAATGAAAAAACTGTGATAAACTGAAATAAATTTTAGCCTTGTTCTTCACAGCTTTGAAACATGTATAGGCAGCTGTTACACTGCCAGTGGTTCCTGCTCGATTACGAGGAGAGTGAAAAAGGCTCAGAACTGGTTACATTCTGCTGTGCAATTTGGATTTCTGTTGAAGTCTCTGCACTTGCTTAGCATTAAAGAAACTTGGATTGCCCATAGATAGGCTTCAATATTGTTTTGGGATTCTATGTTTTGATACTACTGAATGTTTATATAAGGAATTACATTCTTAGTGCTTCCTGAGTTTGTAAGAAACAAAAGAAAAAACCAAACATGAAGTGCAAACACAAAAAAGAAACACACGCATAGAAATTCCTTGCCCCAAAGCCAGTATTTGTGTTCTATTAGCCTCAGATTTCTCAAATCTACACAAATGAATAAACACCATGATATAAACATGAAGAAAAATCTTCACACATTAGAAATTAGGAACCCTTGGCCTTAAGCATAAAGTATTTCTCAATCTAACACAAATACAACCAAAAGAAGAGGATGAAGAAAGACAACTGGAAGTAAATTATATAAATCTTGTTTTAGTAAAAAACACAGTGTAGACGGAAATACTGGCAAGACACTTTTTATTCTCAAACATTGGAACCGATGCTAGGAGTCTACTGCAGTGATTTCAACAAGGTATATATTAACTCAGAAAAAATTTTATCTATAAAAACATTTTTATCTTGATTCCCTTAGTCCTGATATTAGACATCTATCATTCATGCAAGCATCATCTTGCAGTTTGCAAGGACACTACAGAAATAAATCTAAGGAATGGTAGGAAGTATCCATTTTTTTCCTATTATTTAAGTTTTCTGTTTAGAGGCCAGTGAAACCACTGTCCTTGCAATTTCTGCACAACGCAACTCAAGAGACAGCTAATTCAGAAAACACTACTGCTCTCAGCTAATATCCTGTCTGAACATTAAGCATCCTAAAGTTTTATTCAGAACATGCCTGAAAGTGCTTTGTTTTCCAGTCATTGACTGCAAACTTTCCCTGCAATTAGTCCTAACTATGATTCTTGAGAAAGCTGATGTTTTCCCAGGGTTCAGTAATGTGTGTCTGTCAGAATAGGTTCTAAGCAAAAAGCAGCTTAAAAACCCCTTGCTTGCCCTTTTCACTTGTCTCAAAGACTGGACCAACATTGAGATGCAGGAGCTAGAGATTTATCTCCTTGTCTTCCAGGATGGATCTAAACACACATGTTCTACCCCATGAAAGAAAAACACATATTGTAAGTGCTGGAATGGAAATCTGTTCTGTCCTCCCAGTGTTTTTCACTTTGTGTGGAGTAGTTGAATATTCATGGAAAATGGTAATGCTTTTCATGACTTCATGCTCTAGTGACTATAGCAGTTTCCTAGGAGAAGGAAGAGTTGGTGTTCTATTCTTGTTCTAATTAATATTTAATTATCTCTATTAAATGGGAAAAAAAAAAAAAAAACAAAAAAAGAAGAAATCAAAACTCTCTCACTCCTGATCCACTCAGCTCCAGTACAGCTCAAAGTCTAGAAGCAGAAAAGTCAATGTGGTCTGCTTGCAGTCAAGAAAAAAAATCATCATCATCCATTTATGGACTATTTCTTTTTCACTTANCTTTCTGTCTATCTGTCTGTCTGTCTTTCCTCACCTATCATTACATCATTTGGGTGCCTTCTGCAAGCATCTTTTCACACGTTGTTTACTCGGTCTGAACGCCAGATGCAGCAACACGGAATGCGCTTTTGAGACCAGATATCTTGCTGTGCTCTGCAAGATATCTGAGGGTGACTGAATTTGTTTTAACTACTATCTTTAAAAAGTCACAGATAATTGAAAAATGACCAATTAGGTTAAAAAAAAAAAATTCAACATAGTCTCTCGAGAAATTTAGTTTACTCATCAGTAGTGGGTTACAACTGGGAAGGAAAAAAATCACCTTAAGAAAATGTTAAAAATTTTTTTGATGAGAATATGAAAAAAGAGATCTTAGAGGCAGAATGAGAAAAGAAGTCATCTTTGGAGAAATGCTATTTCTCTAAAACATTGAGGTAGGAATGAGTAATTAAGAAATCAAAGCCCAGATTCTTATATTACTTTTAGTGTTAATTTGTTTTCATTTGAGCTACCATCCCTGCCCTGACAAAATGCCAGGAATCTGCCCTGTAATTCTTATTTTCCACTTTACTTGACATTTTATCCTTTATAGGTAATTTTCTGTGCTAAATAGGGCAGAAATAAAGCATGAAAGAGAATACTTTAGAAAGAATTCTTCATTCTAAGTTCTGGCTTGCAGAACATCAAAGGTAGCCTGCCATACAAGGTGTAACTTTAAAGCAAAGAGCCCAGGTATTGAACACAGAAGCAAGCAAACAAATCAGGCTAAATAAAGTATAAACAAACTTTTAACATTTTGGTTATGATGTACTTGATTGTTGAAAAAAAGCATGGTGAGAACCCTAAACAAAACGGTGTGTAGATGTTCATGCAAAAGGAAAAGGATTAAATACTACGTATACACATGTTTTGCATATGAAAATGACAGTTGACATAGCCGGTGTCAGACCAGCTGAGACAGCACAATGCACCCAGAAAGTTACTTAGGGTTGCTAGGATAAGGTGAAACATTTTGTTGGTTTTGTGGAAGTGTTAACATCATCACTCATTCCATTAATGCTTAGTTTGAAGCAACATGAATTAGTCATCCCCATATAACATCTTGAGCTCATCCATTTATTTGTGACCAGTTTCAGTGCCTTATTATTATTTTTATTTCCCTATCCTAGTCACCTAATATAAAAGTTGTGGGTTTTCCCCAACCTTTCAGCAAAGGTAATTAGTTGTTATTTCCAAATCAAAGGCTGATGTTCAGATCTGTAGTAATGATGAACCCATTTTCACAGGTATAATGTAATGTAGTTACAGAGCAAGTGAAATATCACAATTTCTGGTTTCCTTTCTTGAATGGCAAGGAACAGAATTTGAATCATTGACCCTCTCTATATTTCATGTAATTCAACATCTCAGATCAAGTTTTTGGGATTGCCCTTCTATTTATCAACAGTGCTATCCATCAGGCCCCACGATGTGTTGTTTCCAAACACTTTTCTTCTGGATCTTGTGACAATAGAAAGAGCAGGGCCACACATTCTTTTGTGATCCAACAGCTATCAGAAAAAGGCAGTGACTGCGCTCCTTCTTAGCATCGAGGCAATTTCCACCAATCCACCAATTTTGAAGGAACAGGGGCAGGTGATGGAATTTTCCATGGGCTACAAGTTGTTGTGGCTGCCATGCAGTACTGAAGCACAAAGCAGTCCTGTTCAATATGTATTCTCTAGCACAAGCACACAACAGTTTATTATAAACCCTTACAGAACACTGTATTGACAGTATACTCAACCTAATCTTTTCCTAGGAGAAGATAATGAGAACTTGACACTGGTTATAAACCCTCAAAAGACACAACACCTCATAATCACAATGGCCTAAGCACAGCAAACAAAATAAGAGGTTTCTTCAGTGTTGTTGTTAAGTTGGATAAATTGAACAATTTCTAAAATGCGTCATAGCAGAAAAGTACAGAAATCCAAAGGATGGATGTGTTCCTAGCTGAGGAGGGGAATATGCGTATTCCTCTGTGTCATGCAGCTGGAAAGGCAATTGCCTTTTGACCTTGGGGTGGCCAGTATGAAACTGGTTTCTGGAAGTTCCAGCTCCTCAGGAACCACCAGCTCCCTGGCTGTTTTCCTGGGAGCCCAGGCTATGATTCTACAACAGTTATTAAAAGGGGAACGTAGCTGTAGAGTACTTGGCTTTTACTAGAGTATCTTTCATGACATTTGGTTTTCAATGACAAAGAGGTCTAATTAAGACTGAAAGAAAACAAAAAACCAAAACAACCAGCCAGCTGAAGACTGAAATAAAAAAGAAAGAAAAAAAAGGTAAAGAAAAAAAAAAAAAAAAGAAAAATTACTTGCTCTCCCTGAGCTGATCTTCGATCTTTAAGCTTTTTTAGTCTCAAAAGCACCTGTTGGCATGTTCTAAAAGTCTGTATATTTCTGATGTTTTGTCCCAATACAGGAAAATAAAATTGCAGAAAGAAAAGCTGGGAGATTTACTGCTTTTGTCTCAAGCAGACTACTGTCTTTATGTGTTGATAACAAGTTAAATAAAAAATAGAGAATGGTTCAGAGAAAGAACAAAATAAATGAGCCAGACATTACAATATCCTGAAACCCACACTTTTAACTGTTGTTTAAAACCAAGCCTGATTACCAGCGGAACTGTTTCTCTTCAGGTATCTCCATAAAGCGAAGGTTGCAAGAAAGCTTAGCACTGTGGGTGTCACCAGGGAAATAAAATATTCTTGTGTTTGTAGGTGGTGAACTCATGTCAAAATCAGCACTTCTGAAGTTTAAAATGAAAGCAACAATGAAATGGTCTATTTAGAATATTTTAAAATATCATAGTGCATAGTCAATGACTATGTACACTGAAAATGCTCATCATTGCTGTTAAAAAGACACAGAAGAACAAGTTCTCTCTTATTCCACTCTTGCAGATTTGGAGAAGACACCGATTTGTATGATGATGTCTTCAACATTTTACAATATTTAAGTGAATTTAAATCTTTTGGAACATATAAATGCCACATGAAAACACAATAATGGCTTCCTTGGACCAGTAATGACTGGTTTGAGGAAAGTACAGTATCATATCAGTCATGCAGAAATTGCAAATAATGAGAACTCAAGCAGAAAAACTTGATTTAAACTTCCCTTTATGTTGCCATTGGAGGATGAAAATTTGTCATGAATATTTAGGCATGTGAACATCTGATGAATTAACATGGTTTCTGCTGGGCTGTTGGGGTCCACTCCTGCTAGCTATGGACCCTTGCCCACATGATAATTCACAGACAAAAGTAAAAGATGGAGAAGCGCTCTCCTCCACGTGGGAAATGTTCTCCTTTATTCCAAGAGACACACCAGGTGGACAAACCCATGGGAGATAGAGGGCATTCCCTGGTGACAGGGGACTTTATACCCTGGGGAATGGGGACAGAGGAAGGGGTCCACAGCCAATGGGATACCAGTCAGGAGTGGCGAGGGGAGGAGTAACTGAGGACAGACCACCAGGGGGTACTGGGGTGGGTGAGGGAAAGACCAGGTGATGGGGGAAAGGGATAACAAACCACGTGATATAACATAAGCTATTCAGTGCAATATAAAGACTACTCTGTGCAAATTCCCAATCACCCAGTGCAAAACAACAACCAAATAAACTAGTGCAACACAACAATCTGAGATTTGTAAAATGTCATCAGACTCCCACTCTCCTGCTACTGAACCATAGAAGTGCTTAAAATGTTCAGCTACACAGCTACACAGACATTCAAAGATCCCATGTGTCTAAGCTATACTGGTAGGCATCTCCAAATGCTTTCTTAACTGGAAAAGCTTGAATAGACATTAACTATTGCATCCTGCTGGAACTCACAGACAAGTGGGTTGTAGGCCAGCCTTCATGTCTGGACTCAGCCCGGATCCCTGCATGAAGCTCTGCTTATGCCTTTTATCCAGCCATTTTCCATGTAAATTATACATGGTTTCAGTGGGAAATGGAGGCCCCTTCATTCTGCCCCCTGAAAAACATATCATAGGAACAGCGAGTCACACTGATATCCCGTCCATCATTCAGTTTCACCTATGAATTGGTTTAGACCAATTGGTTTTAACAGGAAGAATGGCAACCCTCTCCTGCTCCAGGGCTGGAGTAATTTCTAGAGCTGTTGAGTGTGTGTTTCTTCAGGTTGAAGTGATCATGGAGAAGAGATGTATTTTCACTGAGCAATGTTTGGCTGCATTCCGCGTATTATGGTACAATTATGCCTACAGCAAGGAGTTTGTGTGCCATACAGCTCATGGTACTTTGAGCTGATTCTTTTGAAGTTAAGAAAATATTAGTTCAAGGTATTTGTTTAGGGACCTATTTATTGCCTGCTGGACTTTGAGGTTCTTTTTTGCCCAGTTCACTACTGAATTCACTTTCAGTTTTGGTCTTCCTTAATACAAAGTTGAATGATCTCATTATTACATGTTTTTCTTTAAAAAAGTCCATACAGGTATATTCAGGAGCTACAAGTATTTTGCTGAAATACTACATTCCCAGCTTGAGAGGCTTGTATTAAATCTGACACCATGGGTTTGATGAAATTCCAGATTCCAAATGCCTGTTTCAGGCATAAGCCTATCAATCCTTAAAAACTATTTTAATGAATGAAGGCATTTCAAATTTACATCGTCAATTACATTGCAGGTAAAGTATAGAAAAAAATATCTAATTGTTCTTATAATAACAGCCTGTTCACATTTTTCTTTTAAAAATTACAATTTAGTGCCTTACTGTTAAGAGAAACATGCAGTTTTCCAACAACTTCACATATAATTTTTTTTAACCAACTACTGAAAATTGTAAATGATATGAAGCTGAAACTTACGGTAAAGTGGTAAAGTCAGAAATGCTGTGGTTTGGGAAATCATGCCTTGTTCTCTAAACAAAAGAATACTGGGACTGAGTTTTCTTTCAGACACTGATTTCAATGATTCTTTCATCATGTTTTCCTTCTCTATTTTGACTAAGGATCTTGGGAGCAGGAACCCTCTCAACATCTGTTTGAACAGCATTTGAACAAAATGAAGCACACAGCTGACATGATATGCCTAGATATGTCTAGAACTAATACAGTTAGAAAGGTAACCTTTTTTTTTTTTTAATACTATTAAATTAATACTATTAAAGAACTGATATCTTATTGACTTATTCAACAAAGTGTTCTCTGGACCAGAATTCTGTTATCTGGTCTTTTCTTAAAACAGGAAATATTTTTTACAGATAAGCTCACCCACACAAACCAGCAGAAGCCAGCAAGAGAAGGCAGCTGTAGTCTCACAGAAGTCCTGTAGAACACAGGCAGCTTAGAAAATCCCAGCTATGTAAACTTAGAGGTTGGGGTCAGACTGCATCTGTAAATATACCCAAGTGTTTCCAATAAATCACTCATTTAGATGACAGAGTACTTTACTGATTTACAGAGTTATTGTTTTTTTGGTAGGCTGTGCTTGGGGATTTTGGGAGAGAATCCTAATAGCATTTACTACTCTGTGGTGTTTAGATCCTTACAGTAAATATGCATTCCTTCCAAAGCAAAACTCTAAACAGCCCCAAATACCTAAAAATCTCTTTAAAATGTAGAGAGTTTAGGGGTTTTTTTCTGTCATTCCTTAAACAATCTCCGCAGTAATAGCAATATTCTTCCATGACAGATATGGTCAGCCAATGGAAAAATATGACATCCATATCATAGGCAGAAGAGTGAAACTGGCAGGTGACATACAGAATCTATTCCATTTTATTTTCCTCTAAAATTCTTAGTAGTGTCAGGGCTTTACCAAGGCAAAAATATTTGGATGTGGTTATATAACCATCACTGGCTGAGAGAACAGACATCTTAGCAATCATAGAATATTAGTCACACTTAGGAATTAGATAATGTATTATTATATTTATCTAATGCATAACATAAGTATAAAATGCTGTACTGCCTATTTCCCAACTTTAAAAGCGCAGGTCAAATAAAATGTAACAAAATAAAGAATACAAGCCTCCTCAGAAGAGTGAGACATGGAAAAGATGAGGTTTGCATATTACATTTAGTATTTTGGATTGTTTCTTATATTTAAACTTCCTCTGGAGTATATTTTTTTCTCTCTATTTTTCTCTGTCTCAACCAAATCAGTTACTACACTAAAGCATAATAGTATTCTTAGATATGAATTCTCAGTATTTTATACTCAGCTTTGGTGAGACCCCACAAGGGCCACTGTGTTCAGCCCTGGGGTCCCCAAATTAAGAGGGACATGGAACTGGTGGAGCAAGTCCAGAGGAAGCCACAAAGCTGTTATGAGGGCCAGAGCTCCTCCCTTAAAAAGACAGGCTGAGAAAGTTGGGACTGTTCAGCCTGGAGAAGAGAAGGTTGTGTGGAGACCTCAGGGCAACCTGCCAAGATCTGAAGGAGGGCTACAGGGAAGCTGGAGAGGGGCTCTTTATCAGGGACTGTAGAGACAGGACAAGGAGTAAAGGGTAGACACTGAAAGAGGGGAAATTTAGGTTAGATATAAGGAATAAATTCTTTACTGTCAGGATGCTGACATTGTAACAGTTTGCCTAGGGAGATTGTGGATAACCCAACCCTGGAAGTGTTCAAAGCCAGGTTAGAGAAGGCCTTGAGCAGCCTGGTCAAGTGGCATATGTCCCTGCCCATGGCAGGGGGATTGGGACTAGATAATCTTTAAGGTTCCTTTTGATCCTTAACATTCTATGACTGCTACAAATAATATGAAAATTAATATATTATTCCAGCTATCTGGAGGATGCATCCTTTCCTTCTTCCAGCCTTTTTTCTCCAGTGCTTCTTATTATTAATTCTCCCCACCATGCTCCAAATCAGCTGTATCCTGCAGTCTTCTCACCGGATCAACTCCTGTGCCCACTGTGGTCTCCTGCAGTTGTCCCCCTCAATAACCCTCTATTGATTTTGCTCCTGGACTAGATCTGACCTTCAGGTATGTTCTGGCACACCTGCAGCCCCCGGACCCCTGCTCCATGCTGTCCTGTTCCTGCAATGAGCACAGAGCAGTCAGGAGAAGAGTGGAGAGCAGTTTTCTTGATCTCAAATTGCATACGAGTATTACCAGCATGTTACACATGCTTATGAGTATTACCAGCATGTTATACAAAACCTGTAACAATTTTGCACCTCTGCTCCATCCTGATGATGCCTCATCTGGAGTCTGTGTCCAGTTCTGGGCTCCTCAAGCACAACAGAGACATGGAACTCCTGGAACAGGTCCAGTGGAGGGTCACAAGGATGGTCAAAGGACTGGAGCATCTCTAATATGAGGACAGACTGAGGAAGCTGAGCCTGTTCAGCCCTGAGACAACTGAGAAGGGACCTCATCCCTGTCTGTCAGTGTCTGCAGGGAGGGATCAGAGCAGGGACTGGGCTCTGCTCGGTGCTGCTGAGCAACGGGACAAGAGACAATGAACAGTGAGAGGTGCACAGAAGTTCCATCTAAACATGAGGAAGAAATTTACTGTATGGGTGACCACACACTGGAACAGGTTACCCAGAAAGGTAGTAGAGTCTCCCTCAATGGAGATATTCGAGGACCACTGAGATGCAATCCTGTGCTGTGTGCTCTGGGATGGTCCTGCTTGAGCAGGGAGGTTGGATCAGATGACCCACTGCGGGTCCTTCCAACCCGACCCATTCTGTGATTCTGTGAACATTATGTTTCATAAGATAAGAATCTTATTATTTGCTTTTGTGCTAATAAGTATTCTTTTGATAACGAAATAATCTGAACCACATGCACCAGAAAGAAAATTAAATTAATCCCAGATGTACAAAGTTTCTAAAGATCTTCTGAGGGTCAACATATGCGTTTTTAAGCTCCCAATCTTCAGAGGTTCAACATAGGAGTTTTTAAGCTCCTAGTTTTGGAAATATTGGATGGATATGGCTGAAAAGAAATAATTTCTTTTTGGTGCAATGTTTCCATTGGAAATATCCATTCATCTAAAACAAAATATTTTGTGGAAAAGGGTAATTTTCGAACAGCTTCTTGAGCATTGCTGAACATTTTGTGTTAACACTATCAGATTCAAACATTTCATGTTCAGGACCAGAACACTGCTAGAAGTTCACGTTGATGCATAGTCACACTGAAAAGCACTCATTTATGTGGGAGAACCATGACTGATTAGGTGACTGAGCTGTATTATACCAAAACTACATTTTCTAACAGCATTCCATTAGAAAAGATAACTTTCCAGATTTTCCTTTTGAAGCATGTATCCACTTGGGAGGAAAACAAAAAAAGTTGTCAGTTTACTGGTGGTTTAATAATGTGCATATAATATTGGTGTAAGGAAAAAGAAACAAACGTATCCCTGAATTTCTTGGAGTTTCATACAGAATGTGTGATTTTGGAAGGAACCACAGTGGGTCGCCTGATCCAACCTCCCTGCTGAAGCAGGTCCGTCCCAGTGCACACAGCACAGGATTGCATCCAGGTGGTTCTGGAACATGTCCAGTGAGGGAGACTCCACAACCTCTCTGGTCAATCTGTCCCAGTGTGTGGTCACCCTCACAGTAAAGAAGTTCTTCCTCATGTTTAGGTGGAACTCCCTGTGAATCAGTTTTTGCCCTTACTTCCAATTCTAAAGTCAGAAGAGAATGATTTTTGAGTATTTTCTAGTAGTCAAGAGCAAACCTATGATTCTTCCTCCACTCAGCTTTTATATGATATGCTTAAAGAAAAAGTAGCAGGAGCTAAACGTCCAACATTAACGGGGCAGGTGGGTGACGTGGATGAACAAAGTTTCATGTCCTGGTACTACTTAGATTTGGACTACATCCTTTCAGTAATTTCTTACTCTATCAAAGATTTAAGAGCTTATGGTTTTTTGGGTTTATTTTAATGGAAAAATAACTCACAGGAACTGAAATTATCCCATTATGAGCACAGTAGTGGACCAGATCTGCAGTTAAGATTGAGAAAATAAGAAATTTGGAAGACAAGCAGAACAACAAAATTAATCTGGAATTTCCTGTTTAGTAGATAGCTTTCAAACTGGGAAATTTTGTCATGAAAATTTTCCTCAAATCCCAAACATAGGTTTCTTTGATCTGAAGATTGAGTTGATACTTTGTGACTGTATTTTTAAAACTCTAGTGACAATTTTTTAAAAGGGAGCATAACTCATACTCTGCTGTCATTTCCATTTCCTGCCTCTTAAGATCTGTATCTTTGTCCTAAAGAAAACAGCATGGTTAATGTAAGTTCTGATGTTACTTTTATTCAGATGATGCTAAAGTGACCCAAAGGAGAGAAACCTCCATGTTCTAGCCAAGTATTAGAATGAAGCATAGTGCTCTTTTTAATGCACATGTCTATTTGTTACAACACATGGAAACAACGCAGGGTCAAATACATAAATTAACTGAGATTTATGTCAGCAAATAAAGCTTATGCAATCATCTAACATTCTCTACAGCAAGAATGTGTTGACTCTGCCATTCTTGTAAGTGCAGCAGTGAGTAAGAGCTAAGACCACATGGAAAACGAGGGCAAGCAGTCTCTTCCAAAAGTCTGGCCCTTGAATGTTAGGCAGCAGCTGAACTTTCTGAACTAGCTTGTTTGTTTGTTTGTTTGTTTGTTTGTTTGTTTGTTTTGGATGGGGGATTTTTTTTTGTTTGGTTTGGTTTTGGTTTTGGTTTGGTTTGTTGTTCTTTTTTTTTATTTGTACGTTTAATTAGTATATCAGGTAGGAAAGTTGAGGAGAAAAGAGGACGGGGTAAGAGAAAAACTTCGCAGCTGTGACTGGAAGTATCCAGGCTGCCTGTGAATGAGGCATCTGCCTACTGTAGCAGTGAATCCACGGCAAGGTGAATTTTAGCATGCTCCAACAATTTGCCTGCATTTTTGGGTAAATGTTCAGTTACAACAGCTTTCCAGCTGTGCTGCCTCAGCTGCGTTGCTGGCAGTGCCTTGCTGGGAATTTTAAAGATAGTTCAAATACACAAAAAATATCTGGAATATGAGGAAAAAATATAAGGATTTATTTGTCTCTTTATTTGTGGTTTCTTCCATGACCAACTTTAGTCTCTGACTAACGTTTTGAAATTCCTTTAAGGCTATGTCTCAGATGGCAGTGGTGAGTATGTGAGGAGTAGGAAGCACAATGCTAATGTTTTCATAATATGATCTTGCTTTTATACTTTGATGTAAAAGATCACAGGTGATAGTAGCTGATCCTCTTCTCCTCTATCCCATTCAAATGCTAATCTTCAGACAGAACAACAAGCTCTGTCCAGATTTGTCTGTATTCATCTGCTGCCATCAGTCATAGTCCTCTGGAGGTATACTTAGAGAAATTGGACTTTCAGAGCTTTTCTTGTATTTGGTGTTCCCCAGCTCTACATTTCAGACATAAGTATTTTTTTAATAGTGCAATCTTATGTTTTTTCTCCTTTTCTCTTGGACTTGTACACTAGATTTAAAAACTGGCTTTAATTTGCTAGACCATCTTGTTAACTTGCATTCCTATCAGGATCTTTCATCTTTAAAGCAGATTGCTTCATCAAAACTATTTATCAGTAAAATTTTCAAAGACATTTAAATTAAATCAGGATGACAACTAAGAATTCCTCCAGCCCCACAAAAAGCATAATAATGTTGTTCCCCTTTCTAATTTTGTGTTCAAAACTTTTTGTTCTGCTTAATAGATCAGCTGAAAAGAAGTAATCAGAAAAACATAGTTCCTATGGCCGAGCCAAAAGGAATGAAACAAGCTGTTCTTAAGTCTGAAAACAGTAATTATAGCCAGGGTGTATTTTCAACACATGTATGTCAACACTTGTAAAGAAAGGGATAAAAAAAAATTGGTGGGTCTAGATCAAGAGGAAGGTTGCTTACATATTAAAGTAGGGCTAATACATGTAAGTAAAGACTAGTAGCCCAGATCTGTGGCAAAGATCAGCAATTTAAAAGCTCAGAGTTTCTGAAATAAGGACTACAATGTATGTCTCTCTAAACAATAAAAAACACCCATGCTTAAGTGGTATACAGTGAGAGCATAATAAATACAAAACATGTCTTCATACTAACTGGGATGGAAGAAGTCCTTACCCAGATTTTAGAAGCAAGGTCTTCCAGCATCTAATGTACAATATTTCTATTGTATAATACCTATTTTACTCCACGTGTTTTCTGCTCTATTTGATACACTTAGGTTTCCAAAGGGTTAACTAAAACATTAATAGAGACAACAATGTGATAGTTTGATACATAATTTACTGGCTTTGTAGAACAGCAAATAGAACTTTAAATTCTGGTATCTTGGTGGATGACTGAATATGCCCCGGCCATGGCACTCACAGCCCAGAGAGCCAAACGTGTCCTGGGCTGCACCCAGAGCCCCCTGGGCAGCAGGGCAGGGAGGGGATTCTGCCCCTCTGCTCTGCTCTGCTGAGACCCACCTGGAGCACTGCATCCAGAGCTGGGCTGCCAGCACGGGAACCACAGGGACCTGCTGGAGTGAGCCCAGAGGAGACAGTGATCAGAGAGGGCTGGTGCACCTTTCCTACAAGAGCAGGCTGAGAGAGTTGAGGCTGTTCAGCCTGGAGAAGAGAAGGCTTCATGGAACTCTTACAATATCTTCTAGTACCCAAAGGGAGCTTCAGAAAAGATGGGAAAGACTATCAGGAGGTGCAGTGATGAGATGAGAGGTAGCCATTTTAGACAGAAAGATACTAGATTTAGATTTGATTTCAGAAAGAAATTATGTATTGTGAGGATGGTAAGGCATGGGAACAAGTTGCCTGGAGAATTTGTGGATGCCTCATCTATGCAAGTGTTCAAGGCCAGGCTGAATGTGGCCCTGATCAGGCCCTGAGCAGCCTGATCTAGTGGAAGATATCCCTTCCCATGGAAAGGAGGTTGGTGATCTTTAAGGTCACTCATCCAAACCGCTCTATGATTCTGTGATAAATGTCTGGGTAAATGAGACTGAAGTTTTATTTGGCAATTTTGTTTGTGTAAAAACTGCAAATGACTTATTTACTACAAATGGTGCTGTAGAAAATGGGAAACCCTTATTGTGAATTCATTGCGCCAGAAGAAAAAATGGATATACTTACATTGTTACAGCTTCAAGCCAGCTTCTTATGGTTTAAAGATTCATGATTCTGGCTATAACTCCCATTTACATTCTATACTTCAAGAAGAATTGATTTTAACTTTTCATGACAGTCTTGAGGAGCGCAGTAATGCACTGTATTTATATAGGAGGAAATAAAATAGAAAATATATATCATAATATGCCATTATTACATTACCACTCAAAAAAAAAAAAGCACTAAAAAGTCATTTTTGGGAAATATCAGCTCAAGTTTGTGTAACAGAATATTGGAATAATTTAAAAAAGGTAAGCCCATCTTTCTTCCAAACCTTTGTTTTACTGCAATTAAAATAATTCTGAATTTGCAATGCACATGTGATCTGCCTCTCCCTTCCCTGAATGAAGTTGTATTCATTCACAGGAGATGCTTTTACATGAAGGATCACTCCTTGTCTCCCAATATGGTACTAAAAGAAATGTCTTGAGATATTGCACATAAAGTTTCAACAAACACGCACACTACCTGTGATAAATTGTTTTATTGTCTAAAGAAAAACATTAAGTAACTTGATCTTGCTTACTTTTCAGTGAAAAAAGCTGTCAAGAAGCTGAGGAACATGCCAGCATGTGCTTTGCAACACATGTCAGAGGATAATTTATCAAGCAGGTACATGTTCTAAGCCCTGGCGCTTGCAGAGGGGATAATGCGTTCTCATATCTTTTGGACTGTGTCAGAGGAGAGTGGGCTGGGTGAGATGATGCAATGGAGTGTTCCAGCAGCCATTTACAGCTGTTGTCACGCCACTATCCCTTGATCTGAATGTTGCTAAAATGAATTGGGTTCCTCTATATATTATTCACTGTCATTGGCATTGCTGCCTTTCTTAATTCTACGAAGACAAAGAAAATTAACTTAAGATATACAGAACGAAACTACCTCAGAGACCAGACATAACTTTATGAGCCTGAGAACTGATATCCAGCAGTATAATTTCCAGTTACTACTAGAAAGTAATGATAAAAATTTCTGCAAAAGCCACCTCAGGTAATAAAAGTCATTGTTTGGTTCATTATGGATAAGAGTTCTATTTATGTCTGGGAAAATCTCTCGTATTTATTTTCCCTGAATTTTAACTCCTTTCAGTTAAGGACAAGCTTGTTTCACACTATTTTCTACAGCAAACAAAGTTTGTATACAGTCTTATATGTCAAGCTTTGCAAGTGAAAAAATACCAGCATTTATTTAGTCCTTCCTGAAACAACTAAGAAGATTTTCCCCTGTCTGTAGATGTTGTTTTCGTCTGAAACATTACAGGTCTGTCTGCAGCTCAGACATTACTATTTATTAGTACAGTATGTTCTCTGCTTCTACCACTGTGTCAGAGGTATACGGCATTGACTTGGTGCCTTAAGCAAACAAAAGAGTAAAAGAATAATCAGATAGTCGATAAAAAGATTTTCAGTTAGAGTAGACTTTGACTTTTGTAATTCTTTGCAAATACCAGTTCATTTAAGGTTACCTTGTTTGTACAAAGTGAGAACTTGTGATGAGGCTTCAGATCCCACCTGTTCATTGACAGGGTGCATCTCATTAGCAATTTAATGTGACAAATTATGAAAACCTTCAATGATATAATAGAATGCTAGTCAATATTCAATTTCTTAACAAATTTATCTCCTGGAATTCAAAGGAGTACAAGCTATGCTGAAAGGACTCTTATCATGGTCGCTGTTTCTTTACATGAAAGCTACTGTAATAGCATGTCCCCATTAAGATAAGTATGAAGATAAACTCATGGAGATCTGCAGCTGCAAAGACATCCTTTTCAGATCAGCTGACTTTTAAGAGCTTGAGGCATATCCAATTTTCCTCTAATCTGCCAAATCATCCTCTTGTTTTAGAATCATTACTAGTCTGAGATATTTTTATCCTGAAACATCATGAAAGAACTTTGGGTGGCCTCCAATAGTAATCAATACTACTTCACTACAGGCCTGACAAAAGCAATGTTCTTGGTAAAATAGCAACTTAATCAAAGCCTGTGTTCTCCAGGTGTAGTCAGTCAAGAAATCAGAACTGACATATCTTTCTGTTCTGAAATGCTGAGAGAAAATAGAAATTCATCTGAACATAAAAATAAAGCTGTGATAAAAAATATCCTTCAGAGGGTTCCTCATTCTCACCAGTGGAGACAGGGAACAGGTATTTTTATCAGGCAGAAGAGAGATCAGAAAAGCTCCAAGAGACACTTTAGACAACATAGCTAGCTGAACCAAGATCAAGAGGAATTCATACCCAAAGACAAACACCTAGACAGGCACAAGGGGCAGGAGGGTATGCAAAGGGAAAATGAAACAAATAGATTTCAGCAAGCAGGTGACAGGAACAGAGTGAACAACCAAGTACAACAGCAGTAAGGGAAATGGGTCAGGCACCAGGAACGAGGAAACCAAGGCAGCAGCAGAGTGGAAACTGAAATGAGGGTAGTCAAAGGAGTAACACACAGATGAGTGGACATCAGACCCTCCAGGACATGAGACTAGCATACACCCAAGGTCACATGAGGAGGAAAAAACAAGTTGTACAATTTAAACATATACCTTGTTGCATTTACAACAAACCTTTGGACAGCCTCCTGGGACCACCTGCAGCTGCAGCAACATTACACAACTGTTGCAGTAATAGGTTGTGGACAGCTGCAGGTCTCACATCCTCAGCAAACAGAGGAGAGGCTTCCAGTAATCACAGAACTGGTTGTAAATCACATTGTAGTCTTATAACATGCACAGAGGTTCAGATTGTTCCCATCCACTTCCCCAAGACCATTAATGGACAAAGAGATACAGCGTTTAAAGCATATGCTATGAAGAACCTGAAGAACCAAGAATAACTTTATTCCAAACATGGATTTAACCATGCTGATCATGAGGAGGCCTGAAAAGTCACAGATGTAAATAATGCTATCAAATAAAAAACCCCAAACTAACACCAACAAACAAACAAATACCCCTCCCCCACAAAAAAACCCTCACCAAAAATCTGTAAGTCAAACTGGATATTTTAAAATGTTATATACTGTACCCAGAACTACACTGGGTTCCAGAAGGTTATCCACCTAATTTTAAGGAACTCGTTATCACAAGACACTATTGATATATTGCAATATTAGAGATTTTTCCATTTAACTCTCATTTAATAATTCTTCTGTATTCAAAATCCCTTTTGGTTCAGGGTTGCATAAATTTATGTGGTATAAACTAAGGAAAACAGAAAATGTAAGATGCAACAGAAAAATTCTTGATGATGTCCTTAGTATAGTGAGACTCTGATGGAATTAATTAAGAATGAGGGGGTGAAAGACTTCTGATTCTCTGAAGAAATACCTGGGCTTGCTCATTTACGGATACCAATTAAAATCTTGGATGTCATCCCCTCGTGCTGCTGCTCAATGTTGAACTGTAAGTGAACAGATAAACAGACATATATTTTTAGATGCAAATTCTGTTTTTTGCTAGATTTTGAAAATTATGCTAAAATACTTATACCAATTTGATGCTTTAGTTATGGAGGCAATATTTCTTAATAATTAGATTTTATTTTTTAATAACCAAGGAGTATGCAATATTTCAGAAGTTCACATAGTCCCCTGTTTAACTGACTGTTCAGAGTGATTCTGAAGTTTCTCATGAAGTGTTTATATACTCTGCCCTGTTTGTACAATCAGATTTTCCAAAGAATATGACGTACACTTGCTTATTTCACATCTTCATCCCAGTTCATGTAAAGAACACCCTGCCTGGTATTACTAACATGCACAAAATCATATCATATTATGATGGTATAAAAATAGACCCTATTTCAACCTTTCAATACTTAAAGCGGGCTTTAACAGCAAGGTAGATACAGACCTTTTTTAATAGGGCCCACAGCAATAGGACAAGGGGTAAAGGTTTTAAACTGAAAGAGGGCAGTTTCAGGCTAGGTATAAGGAAGAATTTTTTTGACAGTCAGGATGGCAAAACACTGGAAGAGGTTGCCCAGAGAGGTGGTGAATGACTCATTCCTGAAAACAGTCAAGGCCAGGTTGCACAGGGCTCTGAGCAATCTGGTCTAGTTGAAGGTGTCTGGGCTGCTTGTCAGGGAGGCTGGACTAGAGGACCTTCCTTTCCAACCCAAACCATACAATTCTATTATTCTTTAATTCATTAACTACAGTTTTTCTTAAAAATAGAGATAAGAACAAGATTTTTGCACAACACAGAGGTACTCAGGATATCTGAACGAGATGAAAACAGCCCAAGAAAATTAATGGAGCTTTGTTCCTAGGTGTATTCCCCACAGGACATGGCACTGCATTGTGAGATGAAGATGGACTTGAACATTTGAGTTAGTTTTAGACTCAGGCATTTTAAATCATTGTATGAGGGAATTCTAATTTTTTTTGCAAATATTTGCCTGTGGAGCTATACTAAAGTAAACAAAGCTACATAAATTTTTGTACATCAAGTAGAGGTTTTATGTAGACGTAACCTGGGGGTCGTGGTCAATGCCAAGCTGAACAAGACCCAGCATTGCCTTGGCAGCCAGGGGGGCCAGCCCTGTCCTGGGGACATCAGGCACAGCATGGCCAGCTGGGCAAGGGAGAGGATTGTCCCACTCTACTCTGAGCTGGGGCAGCCTTACCTACACTGTGGGGGCTTTTTTGGGTGCCAAAAACCCCAAACATTTAACTTTAGAGTGTTTAAAAGATCAGTGAAAATTGCCAGCTAGAGAATAATACAGATTTTGTTCTTCCCATTTGAAAGCATGTCTATCATCAGAGCAGTATTCTATTTTTTTATGAGGAATACTGCTTTCGTGTCTGAAGCTTTTTCTGTAGGAAACATACACACTTGAAAATAAAAATATTTGGGTAACTTGAAGGCAGCGAGGCTCGAAAAACCAATGGAAAACCAGAAATAATAACTCTCCCAGGAACTACAGAAGTATAAATGAGGATTTTAAGAGGTTAAGTCTAATACGCCTTTCAGTTTCAGACTGTTGAGCTGGCACCCTGAAAACAACTAACCTTCCAAGAATTCTAAAGCACACATTTAGAAATGCTCAGAAAGGCAAAAATTTGCCATTCTAGGAACAGAGGCCTCGAAACTCGATTTTGTGCATCTTGATTTGTCCACCCCATGGTGCTGAGTTCCATGAAGCTGAAGTCATAGGCTAAATGATACTCTAACAACAGAGCTGAAGAGGCAATAAGAGAATCTTGAATCCCGCTGGACAGAAAGACCTGTGATGCCCCTTTGAACTTGCACAGAGACAGCTCCTCTGTGTGCTGGGCCTGCAACAGAAAAAAAATCTCCTGTTGACATTCAATTGAAATGAAGAATTATCTAAAGTGCAAATCACTATTCATTTGTACCTGTGATATAATTACATGACAGGACCTTTGTTAGTCCCTTGCTCAAGAACTTCAAAGATTATGTTAATATATAGACCTCCTCTTCCTTCTAGAAATGGATATCTCAATGACCTTTAAGAGAGATGGGACTGTAGTATGGAGATTCTTCGTAAATTCATCCTGAGTGACAGTGACTGGTGAAAAAGAAATAGTTCATTGACTTTACATAAAGCAAGACCCATCACATTTATTCATTTGATGTAATTTGATGATTTATTAATTTGATTAAATTTATGTGCAAAAAAATATCCCTGGACAAATAAAACAGTTAACTCCTGGTATTTGCTGATATATCCTTTTAATTTAAATGGCATTTCTTTCTTCTTGTCTTGTGAAGATTTTCAACTTATCCATTCATAATTTATGCTGATACTTTTGTCTTATAGTTCATACTCCTTTCGTTCTCTTGTGTATAATCAGAGATTTCCAACAGACTGAGGGAGTAGGCAACCCAAGAAAAATAGCAATTTATTTCTAAGGATGTTATGATCATAACAAAAACTTTCTTATTGCTTGACATGTCTCCTTGTTTGCAAAGGAAGGAGAGTAATGTAGAACAGTGAGGGAACATGAGACTCTCCAACTGGCATGAAATGGGGCAATTAGACAGCAACACTTTTCTTACTGATTCTCCAACAAAAGCTATACAAGCATTTTTATACCTGAACCAAAAGGTTTTCTGCATGTTTTGTGAAGAAATGTCATCTTCTCACTCCTGTCACTAGCCTTCATGAGATAGTTAGCTACTGTTAGCAGCTATTTCTTGAACGTCTTTAAACTTTTACTACTAGTCTACACCCTTTGTTTTGAAACACACATCCTCTGAAACTGGGATTGTAAACATCAAGCTATTGAAGTGCAGCCATGAAGAGCAAAAATTAATTATCATCACCAAAACTTGGCTTTACCATTCAATGTTCCCTTTATAAAATGCGCCACTCTACAAAGAGTCCTGATGTTGAAGTCTAGGGAACCTGTTGCCTTTTGAGAGCTAATGTTTTCCTGAAAAGTAAGTTACAGTTCAGTTAAAATCATGACATTGACAGTCATATAATTATTTCCCTCTCTGTTAAAATATTTTGCAGTGAAATCCTGGAAATAATAGACACATGCTTCACACAAATCTCTTGACTACATTTCTTTTTCCTAGGAAACTAGTTAGAAGGATTTTAGGATCTTTTTTACAAGTTATTCCATATTATACATATTACACCAATTTGAATAAAAAAGCCAGAAACCAACAAAAACAAACCCTTACAATAAAACACTTCAAACACACTTCTCATTAAATATATGTATAAAGGAATCCATAGAAAAATAAATAATCAGGAGAACTATTCAATCATCTAAAGTAATGGAATAATTTATAAACTGAACAAATGCAAAAAGGGTAGAGGAAAGAAATGTGCTATATAAGTGCTGAGGAATTGAAATCCAGAGGTTGCACAATGCCCTCATCCTGGATTTGGAGTGTTAGTCACATAATAAATTGCAGGAAGCTCCTTGAAATCTGGTCAACATAAATTATAATATCAATACATATATTAAGCAAAATTTCTAAACTGTCTGCTGCTAACTATGTCTTCTCAGGGCTTAAAACTAGAGGATCACAAAAATATCCTTAGAGACAAATATCTGAATTAATTTAAATTCCATAAATCTTGCGTGACTTAACAGGGTGGCCATTTCTGTCTCAGCAGAGGCTTTATCTTATTTGAAGAAAGGAAGAGTGATTCATTAACTTCATCATGCTTTATATAAGGCTACTTGAAAACAATGACTCCCTGAAGGCAAATCTGTTTTATTTTCCTGATCTGGAAAGAGCAATAGCTGGGGAGCTCAATAACCTGTATTCAGCATGGGATACTAGGCAAAAGTGCTGCTGATAAAATTTCCCTATCTGATGTGGGCAAGCGAAAAATAACTTTAAAAATGGCATTCCAGAAATGAAGAACAAATCTTGTCTTCAGGCAAGTCAGCACATTTTTTTTCCCACAATATTCAAGAAGGCAGCAGCATTATGCCCTCACCTTATTTCCATTTATTGTGACGAATCTATCATTGTATTTATGGGATGAATCACTTCTGCTGTTGCTTTGTTGGCAGCACTGGCAGAAGTCCCAATTAGCACTGTTGAGGCTGAACAGATTTAACACCTACTAAAATTTGGTCTGTTTCAACCAGCAACAGAGAAAAGGAAAAAAAGATTCTTAGAGAAAATTGACCTTACAGAGTACTGCATTACTTCCTTTCTATGTCTGTTTTCTTTATTTCTGCATACACACAGAAGAAAACTTAAAAAGAAAAACAGGTAGGCAGCCCTAATATCCCAGTGCCCAGGAGGCCTCCCCCTTTTTGACCTTTTGCACAGCCTGCTAGGACATTGCTCCCAGATGGGATGGTATCAGTGTCTGTGTCTCAGCACACTTGGGAGTGTCTCTGTGACTGTTCTCTGTGCTCTGTGTGTAAGCTCCACCCGGGAACAGAACTCTTGATGTTGTTGATCTCTCTGCTGAGCTCAGACTAGCACACAAAATAGGATTTCAGGGTCTTTTTGTTTCTTCCTCATTAAGCCTCCAGATTTGTTTCGTTTCAGATATATACCCTATGGCAGAAAACCAAGCAAATCAGATTTCAGCAGGAGGAAGCACACAACACAACTGTGACAATTTACAATTGAGTGGGTTAGGATTTGTTGCCAGTGTAGGACTTAATTAAATGGAACCCAATTTTAAAAGGTTACCCTGTGTGCAGCTGTTAATATGTAAGCACTCAGTACGGAAAGTGGAGAAAATCTTCAAGGCAATTCATTCATTTAAACAACAACAAAAAAAGCACCGAAAGAGAAAATTGGAATTGATTTTTTTTTTTTTTTAAATTCTTGTTTCATTAGTTAGAACCAGGTCCTTAGGTAGCAGATTTAAAATCTGTAGCCAGAAAAGTGCACTGTGAAGTCGACAAACTCTTAGACCCATATTCAACAGCAGAAGGAAACAGAATAGGACAGAAAATATTTTTACACAACAAGTAAAAGCTGCGCCTGCCAAAGATGACTACAGTTGCAGCTATGTTACTGCCAACAGTGCATATGTTTCATATGGGCAGCTGAATGCTTTCTATTCAGTGTGTAAGAATCCTGTTCTCCTGACCTATATTAACTGGAAAGGCTCTAAAATTTTCTGAAACAGAAACCACTCACATATAATTACTCCCTGCTCTGTAAAACTTCTGAAGGTTTCTTTACACATATATATATATGGGCTATTGTTCTTAGTATTCCACTTAAAAGATAGTTGTCTTCACTTCAAATTTGAAGAAAACAGCCAAACCCCAGTAATTCCAAATATGACTGTATTGCATTCTAAGTGGGCTTCTTGGCAAGCACAGGGCCCAGATGAGATATATTGTGAGAATATGTTAGATCTCCCGGCTGGTCTCCATGCCCAGATTCTCTCCTTAGAAACAGTGTCCGTATATGTGCGTGTGTGAATGGAAAACAGCACAGATTTTGTCCTACAGGGAATCAACGTGCTCAGGGAAAGTGTCCAGGTCTGGAAACTGGGAAGGTTTCCCAGATCCCAAAGTACAGACAGAGACACTGAGAGACAGGGTCTGGCTCCTCACTTCTCTGGTTTTCATAATCCAGTAGTTCAAAAGGGTCTGAAAACTGGCTTAAAAATCTTCACTGTCCTCTGGTTTTTGATAAAAGCTGTCTTCAGGAAAGAAAGAATTGTTAATTCTGATGTGAAAAGCTTCAGATCCCAGCTCTCAGGTCCTCGTGAATCAGTTTGTTCAGAAATCAAAAGGACCCAAATAAAGTGCTTGATTAAGACAGAGAAAACATCCACCAGTTAAGAAAAGCACATGGGAAAACACAATTCTGAGGAAATGCTGTGGTGCAACTCTTGAACAGCATCCAGTAAGCAGAAAAATAATATAATCCCATAGCCATCCCTTCTGTAGGCTTAGGAGAGAGCATTGAAAAATAAAAATACATGGAAGAGAGATAGCTGTACACAAATATGCCACCAAGACTGTGGAAAATCTGTGTATTCGCTGGAAATCTATAGCCAGTACAGTGGCCACAGACAGTACAGTATTTCCTCCTACCCAATGGATTTGTGACCTACGTAGTCTATGGAAAAATTTCTAGCCTTAAAGATCACCATTTCTGAATTTCTGAGGTTTCTCCAGGCACTTCTCACAACAAATATTAAATCACTCCAAAACTCAAATGCAATGGTTTTACGTTGAATACGCGATAGGGTGTACAAGTAATATATAAAAATAAACATTTTCACATCTCACTGAAATTCTAGATAGCATTTTTATTCTTAAGAGGCTTTTCACACAAAACACTGACTAAAATTATTTACTTGCTATCTGGATCAGTCAACAAAACAATAAATGAAAATTATATAGTAGTATAGCACAGTATTCGCCCATTTGCTTCTCAGAAAATATTCAAATAAATAATTAGGTCAGACTAACTACATTAGGAGTGATAGTTATCTAATCCCTCCACTAAAGTTGCACTTTTCTCTCCATACTTCTGACCAACAGAATAGAGTTAATGTGGCTGATAGAAATCTTATATATTGATCTCCTTCAGGATACTAGTAACTTTGTCTACTTCAGTGTTAGTTGCCAAGGGAACCAACAAATTCAGTCTGTGATAAACAGGGTAATCAATTTCAGTTACTTCCTCTGCCTTTCTCTACTAAGCCAAAATGTCTTTTTATCTCATTAAGCTGATCAAGAATGGGTTTGGTCTCTTGTTCACTTAACACAGCTCTTAGGGAAAACAATCCTTCTACCGCATCACAACAGTAAAGCTTGACAGCTGGGTGAATTGAAAACTAGCTATATTCACAAGTTGCAAACCAAAGCTTTGTAGAAGTGGCACAGCTCTTAATAACTGGCTAAAAGAAATGCCTAGTCCTTGAAAGGCAGATAGTGTGGACAGATCTGCTGGAATTAATTTGTTCTTTGCTTTTTCATTCACAGCTAGATAGAGCTAGCTGAACTGAGATGAAACAAACCAGAAGGAAGCAACTTGTGGGCTCATACTTTGGACACACATTAAAAAAAGACACCTAAGAAAAGCTTCATGGAGTAGAATAGCAATGAGATGTAAATCTAGAAAAACATTTTGGAGCAAATTTTTGATGGAAAAAGTATTGCTATTACAATCTTAGCACAGACATCTAATGTGGTTACCATTTAAATGGTAAATCCCTAAATCATGGTGTGAATATCTCTGGATGTTTTCATCCCCTTCTTCTGCTGCTAAAGTCAGTCTGGAAGAACTCTTTGGAAACTGCTGCCAATAAAGAAGGTTGGTTCTGTTGTTTTGTTCATAACAGCTAGACTTACAAGAAGCACTGAGGACGTAACTACAGCCCTTCCTTGGCTTTGATATCATCCCAAAAGTTTAGCTTTTGAATCAGATTTCAGTTTCATTGAAGATTTCCTAGAATATCCTTTTGATATGCATAATTAGTATTTGGATTGACTAATTTAGGAAATAATAACAATCCTTTCTAAAGTACCGACTCAGGTCTGTTTCTAAACACTGATACCCATTAATTCTATTTTTGTAATGCTATCAGATATTTGTCATATTTTTATGGCACATACAGAAATATCCCAGATAAAGAAATATTAAACTTTTGGAAAAGTTCGTTTAAAAGTTGCCTGGGATAAATATGTAGTTAAAAGATTTAGAATTGGCAGATCCTATCCTACTACTTCTGGCTTCTTATACTCTTACCAGATGTTACCATTACCATTACCAGATGTTAGGGAATGGCTTTGAACAGTCCTGAGATCTGATCTCCCTGCAATAGCTGCCAACCTTCAACAGATATCACACCAATGAAACCAAAGAGCTGGAAAGTGTTTGGCAATTTGATTGGAGTCCAAATCACCCAGTTGTGACCTAGGAAAAGACCTCCTCCCTGTTTAGAACATAGACAGTTCAAGATTATAACAGACTATCCTCATATTCAAAGATCAAATGGTCTGCTGAGATGTTCCTTTACCAGATTATCTTTTGAGACATTTCACTTGGCTCTTACCCAAGAACACAAATTATCACCAGAAGCCCTGCACACTTCCTGTAGACAACAATTCTACAAGTTCTATAAATATTCCAGCCAACAATAAGACATTACACTTGTTTTTTGTAATAATAATATATGTCTTTTATTGCATTTTGTGATAAACCATGAAACAAGAGACTATCTTCTGTGGAAACCATAGGACATCTTTACTCTTTTTGTGCTGATATTTTTTTAAGTTTACATCAGATCTCTTTAAGAGAGAGGGAAATAATTTGTCAAGCTATAGTTTAGTTACAGGACCATTATTAAAGCATCATAACATATATGAAGCATGCTTAGCATTTAACACTGCTCTCGGTTGCTTTGTTAATATTTCTTAAATGGTAACATAACTAACACAAATTAAAGCCATTAAAAAGCAACAGATATTTAAATATAAGCCATTACTTTAGCCCTCTATCTAATCTCTTCTTTTGTAGATGGCAGAAAAGGAAGGTAATCCATATATATGCTTTGATTTAACAATTCAGGTTGAATAGCTAAAGGAGAGGTCCGAGGAATAGATAATTAAAATTACAAGCCATAATAATTGGTGGGTTTGGATGACAGCCTCAGTAGATGGCCCAACCTTTTAGTACTCATCAGGTTTGGTTAAATCTTAGCAGTGCAAGACATGTGCAAAATAAATTTAAATATATGACAGATGTGCTGTTAACACCTTCCAATGCTTTAGCATCTCCCCCTGGATTTATTTTATTCAATTCTGTGGTAGCACTGAGAGATTGTTGGTACTATTTTTATTTTCTGCATGGCAAACTGTGTGCACTGTAGAGCAATTAACTGTGATTCCAAGCACTGAAGAGGGGTTTTCAATCTGTAAGGTCTCTGAGGAGCTTTAGCTGCTGGAAGCCCTGATGATGCCATTTGGAGTGACAGAAATTCGAGACTCATCAGTGATTTCTTAGCAGTACATCACAGAAAATGTTGACCACAAGAAACACGTGGCTGAGAGAAATACTGTACTTTGGTTCCAGAGTGCCCTGTAAATTGTCATCATTTATTGTGCCTTGGCGCAAAACACGGGGAGAACTAAGAGCATCCAATGTTGTTTCCTTTCAGACAATGTCAGTCTGGAACAGATTTTTTTTCTCCTTTCCCCCATGAAAATTACTCTCACAGCCACTGCCACTGGCAGAACCTCTTTAAAGCTTGTGCTTCCTCCCCAAGCAGAACTCATTCCAGAACTGGGGACCTGACCAACAAATGCAGGAAGCCTCATGTTCAGGACAAGATTGATCTGTGGTTCTGGGCTATAACCTCTCTTTCTGTATGTGCTGCTTGGCAGGTAAGAGGGGATAGGAGGGCTGTGAAAGACAATCTGGTGAGCAAGCAGAGGAGCAAGGTCCTCCACAAAAGAGGTGGAGCAGCAAACATATGAATGGGAAAGAATGTGACTCATAATCACAACTTTTGTTTCCGTCAACTGCAGTTTGATTTCACTGTCCTGGGCACAATCCTTCTTCTTGTCTCTCTCTCTTCATGCCTTCTTTTCTCTTTCTATTTCTATTTGCTTATTCATGAGGAATTGGTCCTTACAGAAACTGTTATCTCATCTGCTCTGTAGTTCAGCTAAGCCATATCTGACTGAGGGACAAGGCAACTAAGGAAGCTCTAGTTATGTGCTTAAAAGCTTGCAAAGTCCAGACCATGGTAGGATAAATGAGTGACCTCGGGAAGGTTTTAGCAAAGATTTGCACCAAAATAAATCCGGATCCAGACAAGGCTCTTCTTTTAAAGTAATTTTGAGGCTGACAAGTCAGTTTATTGGCTTCATCTCCTATGTAGCCAAACCTAACTGATGTATTAAATTTTTTAAAGGTGCCTATACCTTCAACATTACTCTCTTTCCTCACCCTCACCTTCCTCTCTTAAATGGCTATTGGTATGTAGATAGACTGAAATACAATACTAAAATATTTATCTGTAAATAACAGCAATCTTAAAGGCCCCAGAAGTGCTTGTCCCTTCTTTGCTGAGAATTAAATTGAAAATGCACTTGTGAGAATGACCCTAATCTTTATAAATTCTGATTATACTTTAAATTACTGGTTTTATCTTTCAATCACAAGTAAGAAATTTAAGGTATTCCCCTTAATCATTTATGTTGCTCTGACTTTATTATTTTGAAGCTGATATAAATTAAAATACAGCTCACATCATCAATTTTTATACACTTAATGTTTTACAGCATGCAATTTCTTATACCTATACAAATAACTAGCTTTTAAATTTGAATTTAATATATGCAGTATAATTATTTGATCTGTCAGAATATCTATATTGCTTGAAGCAGAAATACCAGGTGCCATAACACAAAAACACCACTACAATAACTTCATA
The DNA here is from genome assembly GCA_013400635.1 of Hypocryptadius cinnamomeus. Classification (NCBI taxonomy): domain Eukaryota; kingdom Metazoa; phylum Chordata; class Aves; order Passeriformes; family Zosteropidae; genus Hypocryptadius; species Hypocryptadius cinnamomeus. The sequence continues at coordinate 42,665 of VYZP01032917.1, forward strand.
ATTAATTGAGAAAGGGAGCATTTATGTCCTACCTGCTTGTAGAGTCCAAAAAGTCCAGAGTCTGTCCTGTGCTAAACCAGCTGTGCTCCCTTTAATGATGTCCATTTAATTATGAATGAAACTATAGTATCATAAGCTAACAGACACAAGGTATTTTTTTTACAGAAAATGTAAAAGAATGCCACCAGAAAATCAGATCTGCCATATTTCTTTCAAATTACTACTGGCCCTCAAATGTACAGGGTGCAGACATGATTTTTCAGACTTGTTCACTAGACTCTAACTTTGCCTAAAGCTCCATATTTTCTTATGCTGTCTTGATCTGTTTTGGTTGGGTTTTTTTTTGGTGTTTTTTTTTTTTTTTT
>VYZP01032917.1:43075-61701 GCA_013400635.1 Hypocryptadius cinnamomeus
TTTTTTTTTTTTTTTTTTTTTGGCTTTTTTTGTGATATAGAGATGTTTATGAGATGTAATTGGAAATCTGCCTTGGGTACAGGTTCATGTCTATTGGGAGTGGATCAGTATTTGCATCCTGATTTGCACTTTTCTGGGAAATATCAGCTACAGAATATCCATGAAACACTTTAATATCTCATCCCAGACCAACAAAACTTAAAATACCAAGTACTTTAAAAGCACACTAGCTGTGATGACAGTAATCATGTGGTAAAGTGTGTGTCAGGATAAGGCCTGACAACACCAGAAGGCCGTGAAAAGAACACAGATAATTCTCACAACCATCAAAGCTATTCATAAAGTAATAATACTCTGCACATGCAAAGACTGTGGAATCTAGCCTCATCTAACCACTATGTTTCCCAGATTCAACAGCACTAAAAACTATTAAATAGCCACTTATTCCTTAAACCATTTTGTGCCAATGTACTCTATGAGACATTCTCTTATGTGATGGGAGTAAAAATTTAATGACATCTTACAGCATTCACTGGGAGTTGAGGGGTGTGGCTGGCAAAGGGGGAGGAGGAAAAATAAATTTTTATGGCTTTAGCTTGGACGTCTATTTAATCTCAAATATTCAATGTAATGAGTTGAAATAAAACAGTGAAGACGTTTTATCTCCCTTTCAGGATTAGTCAGTATACCCTATTGTTAGCTGCCTGGCTTAGGATTCAAGTTAATATTTCAAAATAACTCCTGCAGGCAAATTGTTGCACTATCTGATGAGAGACAGTGAGCTCGTTTGCATGGTGATATTTAGCTTGTGAGACTTTTACAGCACTCTGACAGTTTGCAAAATAGAGCAGCCTCTGCAGCTTTTTGAGAATGATAATTACATAGCTCCATTTCATTTATCTAGGATGTACAGGCACAGTTATATTTAAATGGCTGAAATTGCCTGACACTGAGAAATAATTCCACCCTGCTTTACTTGTAATTGATCTAGCTGAAATAATCCTGTATTTCATACCTGTATCGTCCTTTCATGTAAGTAATCGATCTGAATGACGATAAATAATACCATAAAATACAATACAATACAATACAATAGAAATAAACTCTAAATGTTGGGGGTTCCACCATAGGAAACATTGTTCTTTGTGTTCAGTTTGACAGACCTCACTCATTAAGTGACAATCAAATGGCAAACAGAGGTTGGTGCTGACAGGCAAGTGTTAAACTACACAACATGAGAGCTGTCAGCTTGCCCACAGCAGGGTCAGAGATAAACCTTCCCTCTCTTCACAGTAATGCCTAGATCTTATCTGAGGAGCACAGCCAAACCCTTCCTGATAATGATTTCCATTAGGCAAATATCCACTTCTAGCCATTTGAAAGAGTTGTCAAGTTACCACTTTCATTCGTTAATTGTTAATGATCCAGGGATTAATTTTGCTCTGGATCTGTCTGAAGGACAAAGATTCAGTGCCAACATTGCCTCTCAAAGCGTCTAATTGGAGAACCCCAAAAGCCAAGGAAATTTAGCTTGGTCTTGACAGATATTTCTGAAAGAGCAAAAGAGCTCAGAGCACTTGCTATTCCTAAAATAAGAAGAAAAAAAGGTAAAAAAAAAAAAGGAAAACACTCGGAAAGGATAAAAATTCAGACAATTTGAGGACAAATTGATCTTCACTGTGTGCTTGTTTCTCCAGGTCACTGACAAAGACATTGAATTAAACCCATTCCTTACAAGCACTATGGACTTGTTTTCCACTATGAAAAGCCCTACCCTTTACTTCCTACACCTCAATCAGTTTTCAGTCCTCAAAAGGACCTTCCCCCTAAACCCATGGCAATTTACAAAAGAGAAAACACTCAGAAATTCAACCCAATTCTAATTATGATCAAGAATTGGACCCTTTCATAATGGTTCATGTTACATTCATACATGCGGACACAGAATGAGGTGTTAGTAAGATGTCCTGATTTAGCAATTCAAGACATATCTTACTAAAGGGAAAGGGGGGAAGAGAGAGAGGGAAAGAACCCCTGCACTTATTCATAGCCTCATTTTTTTTTGTCAGGGAGTGCTAGAGAAACTCTACTCATGATCAGGAATATTAAGTAGTGCAAGAACTGTACAGATGGTCCAATGCTCTAAAGAGCACACACATAATTAGAGACACCCATTAATTAATAAACCATACTGTAAAGGGAGTTTCATATGAAGCCTAAGAATGTTTGTATTTTTTTTAGCATTCTTGACCATAAAGAATGCTAGAAAGACAGCTATAATGAAAGATTTCACAAAGTAAAACAATTAAGATGCTATAGAAAATGTGATGTTGGGAAAATGAATGGCTAGTACCAATTAGTGGTATCTAGGAAACTGGAAAAAAGTGAATTGACAAGGTAGAAGTATTTATTTTCTCTGGCTGTAATAAGAAATCAGGAAAGCTGCTGGCAAATACACATGAGTAAGCCCTACTAAACTGCAAAATATGATTGCAAAAACCACAGTTACATCAGAGGGGAAAAAACCTTCCTAGTAGAAATATCCAAATGACAGACATAGCTTTGTTTCCCCAAAGACTATTCCAAAATGGATTGTGATGATGACACTCATAATATATCTGCAGAAATAGAATATGGAAGCACACAGCAAGGATCCCTCAGAGAACAATAATCTATTTCTGGTAAACTGATTTTTTAAGCATGACCACAAAATGCTGGATTATGGAATTAGTCAATATGTTATTTGCCTTCCAAAACAGGGAGAAAATGGTTGCAACATATATTAGAACTTAGCCATCAGAAAACAAAAACAAAACCAATCAAACAAAAAACCCCAAGGAAACAAAACAAAACAAAACAAAACAAAACAAAACAAAACAAAACAACCAAAACCCAAACTAACAAAAAAAAAAACCCAAAAAACCCAATAAAAATCCCCAAACCAAAACAAAACTAAAACCAAAACAAACAAAAATGCTCCAACAAAAACAAAAACACCACCAAAAAATACCCCAACAATAACAAGCAACAAAACCAAAACAGAATAACCAAAAGCAAAGCCCTAAAGAGTGAGAGAAACAGACTACAAGACCGGAAATTCTTGTTGAAAGATGGCATTTGATGGGCCATAGACATAGAGGACAGGAGGAACCCTATGTTTCTTTCTCAGAAACATGACTTCAAAATTACATTGTCACTTCAAGAGTATTTTTTTCTTTTGTGCCATGTACAAATGCTACAGGTCTGTTGACTATAGCAGTTTTAGCTGTTATGCAAGACTGACTGAGACTAAATATTTCTTCATATTGAGTGGGCCACTGTAATGAAGAGCATAAAATCAGCACACTTGTAAAGTTACACAATCTTTAAAGTGTATTTTTACTTATAACAGGAATCTTTGACTGGAATGCATTATAAGTGGACTTGAGAGTAGGTATTTTAAATAAAGCCCATTTGCTTTTAGCCATCATGTTGAGCTAATATCATGTTCTAGTCTTGCTCAGAGTACCTAAAACCTGCAGATCCAATACAAACATTACAAATAAACTTGTTTGGAAAAAAGTTAAGAATACAATACAGCTCTGCAGAGATTAATTGAACTACCATGTTCCAAGGTAGTCTGTAATGAAATTACTAAAAGCTGCCCTGGAGTTTTCATTAGCACTAATATATTTGTGTTTGAGACAGAAATAATTGTGTTTTTCTTAATACAGAATAATTTGGTTAGGAAGAAAATTTGATTATTCTTATAATCTTTCTGCACACTAATGATTTGATAGCAGTATCCAATATATTCAACATACCTCACTGAGCAGTGTAGCAAGGTTGGCATGGCATTGGCTAAAAGAAATAAGGGTATATTTTAAGTAGCAAGCTCTCACCCTTCCATATTTATCTTATTTCAGCATGGAGGTTCTGTGGGCCGTGCACATGGCCTGGTGACATCGCTTATTCTTGCCAGTGCATACACAGGCCAGTCACCCCACTGCTTGCAGAACTCATGGAGCAGAGTGCAGTAGTGCTGTGGTTTGTTCCCCAGTTGGCAGCTCAGCTGCTTTGTCACTCCATGGGGCTACTCTGAGGAAAATCAGCTCCATCCCAGCCAAAACCTTCACAGTTGCACCTCTGCAGGTCTGTTAGCCAGCTACAAATAGCTTCAATAATAGGTCTTCGTCTGGAGGAGGAAACAGAAAAAGAGATGAAGACCTGGAAATTATTCAGAAAAGAATGATCCTGAAACCCCCATTCCTTAACCCCACCTGTGTGGGGGCTGGAGAAATGGCCAGGGAAAGGCTTGCTGTACTCTCCTGGAGACCCAACCCGTGAGCACAACCCTGCAGTTAGGGTGAGCAGATGATCACTCCCAGAGACCTTTGCAGTCATATGTTGATTTGTTCTACCCCGTTGGCCCTAGTGTTCTGCCCTGTCCCTCAACATCCCTATATAAACCTCTGCTTTCCCTGCCTGAGTGGTTCTTCCATCACTGCACCCTTCAGGGAAGAAGCTCAAGAAAGGCTCTCCTTGGAACCCCACATGAAAACCTCGTCTCTCCTTCTGCATCGTCGGGGTCCCAGAAGAGCTGAAATCACCCGGTGTGAGTGCACCGTGCCTGTGCCCCCGAGGTGGCTTTTTCAAGACGCTTCTTCAGGAAGGTCATGGCACTCTGAGCAGCGCCCGCCACGACACGCCTGGACAAGATGAAGTGGTCTGTAACTGCATGCAAGAAGAAATTTCTAATACCAGATGGTTCCTTCATCAACCCCAAATGGCATAAAACCATTCAGCAATTACAAACTGACACTAGAAGATGTTATTGTTTTCAAATGCTACAATTGGTGTGTGTGCACAGTGTACACTCTGTTAGTTGAAAAATGTAGTTTAAATCATTGATTGGATATTTGTTATTCTGGTACAAAAAAATTATTGTCTTATGAACATTTGTTTTGTAGCAGGCCAGGATGATGTACTACAAGTTTGGCCTCTGCTCTTAAAATCCATGACTACACCCGTTTCATGGAAGGGCATCATTTATTACAAAGGCCGCCTTCTGGCATTCCAGGGGACTTTGAATACACTTTTTCTCCCCTGGTCATTCTTACTGAGCAAGTTTTACACTCTAAGTGTATTCCAGAGACAGTGATGTCAGAAAGTGAGTAAACAAGTAAAATGAGAATAAAAAATGAGGAGGCCAGCATCTTGAGAATCCTACCTACCATTTCTTTGGTGGTTTTGCCTCAAATAATTTTCAAAGATTTATTACATGTTTATTATAATAATTTGAAGACTAGAGAGATTTAGAAACAAATACTTAAAATAAAAAGCTGAGCAAGAAAATTTTAAAATGGAGTCTGCCTTTTTCCCAGTCCCCAATCCTGAGCAAAGGGGTCTACAGTGCCTCCTTTAGAAACATTAGATATGTTTCAACCATTGACAAAGATCCTGATCTGACAGAAGAATTAATAGATCATTTACTCAAAAGCACAATTGTTGGCTTTCAGAATGCCAAGCATTAAAGTGATAAGCGCAGAACAAACCCAGACTGGAAAATAAATACTAAAAAGGAAATCTTAAAAAGGCATTAAATGGAAGTAGAACCCATACATCAGAATTTTTCTTCATACTATTCATACTAGACAAACAAGAAGGAAACTACCACATTTGCTCTAAAACCTCATCAAAATAAAAGTAATTTAGCTTGACTGAACTGCAAAACTGTTTTCAAATGAGTTCTCACTATTTGGGTTTTTTAATAAAACTTTTTAAGGCTAGAATGAATAAATCATAGCCGGCCAGTAATGTATCACAAGGAAGACAGACAAACTCACCTGTGACACACAGCTTGGTGAGCCATGTCACATGGGGAATTGGATTACCAAACTGCAGCATACTGGTGAGCCCACTGAGTGACAAGATGGAATTCAGCGACACTAGGTTTAGTACCCCTGCTTTATATCCAGCCCGAAGGGGTAGCAGAAGCAAATAGGCCATGTGCAGTTCCTATGGGAGCAATCACTGGCCATCCCCGTACATCCAGCAATGCATGTCTGAGCATTGCTTCTGGGGACCTGTTTTAAACACTGGGGTTGTGCCTATTACAAAAAAACCCAAGAACTGGTACCCTGCAACTTGATATTCTATCCTTGAACTGTGACTTCAGTACTGAAATAACTATAATAAGCAATATATTTGCTGAATCCAGCCCAGTGACTAGGTGCAATACAAAAAGGCAACAATGTTGATAGTCACCACTGGGAGTAGGTGGCCAGAGTGTCTGGAAATAGCAAATGTAACATTTGAATTGGCATAAATTAGGAAAAAAGAAAGAAATAATGGTTGGATTAACAAAAGCATTACAAGACATTGTCATCACTGTAGGTACCTAAATTACAAAAAAAGAAACCTCTTCTGCTGCCATCTAGACATAAACATGTGTACTTATCTTTGGTGATCAAAATTCCAAGATTAATGCTTATTAGGATATGAGGGATATTACAGTGATACAGGTTTTTTTGGGCAGTTTTGATAATAATAGCTTATTGCCTTCCTCATTCTTTGAAAATACCAAGCATGTACTTTGCTTCTCTTTCCTGCTTAGTACTACATTTGCACAAGTTTTTGAAGGCACACCTAAGAGATTTCTAAGTAGAAAAATTATAGTCTCATTTGTCTAGAAGCTGTGTGTGATGAAATGTATTTAAATGGAATAGTGCCTGATAAAACTTCAAAACTTTGTCTCCTATAAACATGCACGAATTAACAGGTGATTGAATGCTCTCTGAACCCTTCACATGGAAAGATGTTAGCACAAAATTGCATTTTCAGCTCTATGGACAAAATGACTGTTTCTTCTTGCTCATAGCAGTTCATATAAGTACATTAATCCAATTCTTCACTAGTTACCTTTTACAGTTTTTACCTGAGGTTTTTAGACTTCAACTTAAATATGAAGCATATTTGTGCATGTTTTTGTAAATGGTTAACTGAAAACACTCCCCCACTGAGAAAGTCAGAAAAGCCAGACCTGATGCTGAGTACACTGCTCATGTGAGGTTTACACTACTACATTAAGTGTTGAACTGTGATAAGAAAAGAATTTTCTTCATGACATCTGAAGGCAAATAATTGCTTTCACGTGGTTTAGCTCCAGCACTTGTCATTCAAAGTACACCCTGACACACTTGCTTCCACTCCCTCTTCCTTGTCAGAGAAGAAGCAGAAACAAATCACAATCAGATAGAAAGGAATAATGCTCATGAGTGTTTGTTTTTAATCAGAGCAGATTAAAGCTGTTGCCCTGAAGCACGTAGCATTTTCACTCATGTGGCTGGTGTACAGCAAGTTGAAAAATTAGATACTGCAGATTTCACCTACTGCCAGTAGAAAGCTTTCCATTTATCTTTCACCAGTGCTAAGACAAGGTCTTCAGCCATTTTGTCTAAATCTTTTACTTGCTACGGTACAAAAATACAAGTAGCATGGTTACTGCCTTTAAACTTAGCTCTATCACATTATTCACTGTTTTCTACTGGTTGTAAGAAAACGGGTGGTAATCACCCCCTCAAAGTCATCAGCATGGGGAAAAGCTCTCAGATATTCTTCACTGAAGCAGCACTTAAAGCACAGTTCCTTTTTCTCTTATTTTTTCCCTCAGAGCTAAGCCACCAATGTCTGTGTCTGGTGTCTCTTACCTGTCTGCTCATTCATCCAAAGAAAAATCAACTTTCTTTAAAGAAAAACTGTCTTTGTTTTCAACAGTGATGAGATTCAATGTGTGGACACCCTTTTCCAATTTGCTGGTTATATGAAAGATTTTAACAGCTTCTTACTGTTTCAATGAGCCAAAAGAAGTGTTTATGTTTTTCCAGGATATTGCATGCCATGTGTTAATGCTGAATTCCCCATTGAGTGCATTTTAGCTTTCACAGAGAAGACACTCTTAATTTCTAATAACTAGCGCACAGTCCAAAGAACTTACATGGATGAAAGACACACTTTATTAGGTGTACAGGCATAGAGTCCTTATTTACCAGTTATTAATTAACTTTCAAAGAACAAATCAGAATTTACTGAGTATAATGGGAAATTATTTTCTCTCACCATTGCATTCCCTCATGATGTATTTTTGGTTATTGGTCAAAACCTTTCCACCAAGAAGAACAGGACAAATATTTTTGACTTTTCATTTATTCAAAGTTTGTAACCAGAGACATATTAATACCTACTTGAATGAAAAGATAAATTAGATTAATCAATGTTCTGAAAAATACATATTTATCAAATAACCTATTCTGCGAATTAAATACAATACATAAAATACTCCTACAAATAGAAGTGGACAGTAAGGCCCATGGTAGCACATCATAATTTTGTAATACCTATATTATCAAAATACAAAACATCAGAAATTTTCCCTCTTTTTAACAGAACTGTTGCCTTCACACTCATCTGTGAAAGAAAACTTAAATGTAAAATCTAAATCAAGACCAACCTCCATTTTTTTGTATATAAATTTCAGTTAACAGCTTGGAAACATTTCAGTTCACAGGCTGAAGGAAAAATGCTGGGGAATTTGCTTTTTAAAATTAAGCGACTCAAATTCCAGGACTTTTGTGCTTTCTGTTTGTGCAGACACAGTACATTGATCTTTTTATTGAAACAAGTCCATTTGTGCTACCCTCACAAAGAAAAGTTAGTTATATGAAGCATATAACTTGAAAGCAAAGAGACACGAGCAAAGCTCTGAAGATGAAAATTTGCTATGGGAACTTCCCAGCCTGACCATTCCCGAGGCCCCCGGCAGCCTCACTCCCGAGGTCGGAGACTTTCACTGCTGGGACCGAAGCCCCTCCACCGTGGGCAGCTCCGGTGCCCCGAGGGGTCCCTGCTGGGCTCTGCACACCCCCTCAGTCAGACCAGGCTTCCTCACTGGCTCCACCCTACACTTCCCCTGGCAGAGTCTCCATGTCTCATTCCATATATTCACAGCACAGTAACACACAAACAGCTCAAGCTGGTGCCACCAAAGAGGACCCCAAACAGAGGAAACCCTGGACTTTTGCACCCTCACATTCTACTCAAGTGCAAGTCTTGCTTTTCCTCCTTAATCTTCGACTCCTACCCGCCTGCCCATATCCATCCTCATTGGCAGCTCCCACCTTCGTCTCCTTGGTTATCCAAAAGGTTGGTGATTCCCAGCTCCTGCTGTGTCTCGGTGTCCATCCAGCCAGCTGGCCTCATCCATCTTCAAGCCCTTTATTATCCCAAAGGCTGGCAGTTCAGGGCCTCTTGTCTTGGGCTTCCACCCAGGGTTCAGTCTGCATTTCAGTCTTGATCTCAACCTGCAGCTTGTGGGTCCTGCTACCCAGATCAGATGTATTTCCCCACTAGTTTAACAGAATAATAAGATTTTTATAGGCTGAACTTCAAAAGGAAAATTCTCAATGATTTCTTATTAATTCTGTTAATTTCTTTAGTGAGTCACCCTCAGATCTCCTCAAATGCGTTGCACTTGAAAGCAAGAGGTTCCTGTCTTCCTTTATTAACTCAAGTCAGTCCTAAGAGAACAAAAACTGTTGCCATGAGCTTGCAGAGATGTGATCAGACAAACTGACAGATTTCATATATTCTGTTATTTATGAAGCAGTGGTATCACTTGTTCAAATTCCAATTTCAGTTACACTGACAACTACAAAGAGATTTTGTATAGATAAAAAAATCTATCTTGTAAATCTCTTATGATTTACAAGTACAAAAATGAGAAAAATATCTGCCCCAACAGAGAACTAAAAGTAAGTAAAGAATGCTGATAAAAATTTAAAGACAAAAGGAAATAAAAAAAGACACTAAAACATCTCAAATTCAGGGTTTTCAGCTTAAGGTGTGGTGTCCTAATTACAGTCTAATTAAGACATTAGTGGTCATTCAGTGTTCTGACAAACTTTCAAACAAAACTGAACAGCAACATATAGGTATATGAACATTTGCCCACAGTCTGGCAACACAAGAACTATAAACACTAAAGAACAATTGAACGAGCTTTGGAAAGAGAATTTCTGTGCCTGGAGAAATGGAGATGCGTAGCACATAACACAAAATTATGAATGCCACTTAGGCAGCAAACAAATTTTTAAAATTATTTTTTCATTTAACTCAGATGCTACCAAAAGCTGCCTATCCCTTCTTCCACAGTGGAAAAAAAATACCTTTCATCTATAAAGACGCTTGTTGCATCTTAATTTAGATAACAATAGAAAGGACATAAACATTATAATCCCTGTAGGAAGACTTAAACTTAGAAGGAAAAAGAAAATTTCTCTCAGTTGGATTTCTGTGTCTCTTTTTTCCACTTTTCTGAAAAAAACACACTGAAAGAAGCATTTTCCTTCCTTATGAAAATGTGGATTTCTTCAGCAATCTTGACTTTGGCAATAAAATGTCATTCTTCAGATGTGGTTTTCTAGAGGACAGATATTAGCAATAGCGTCTGCTGCCTGCCTGTTCTAGTTGGAAATTCAGTTTATGTACCCAATTCTGTTCCCAACAGATTTTTTTTTTTAAAATGACACACTAATCTAAGTGTTTGAAAAAGCTAAATTTCATATGACTCATACCTCTTCCTTTCAGAATAGATTAATAATTATGTTTATCCACACAGCACATGCAGCCCCATCAACAGGAGAAGGGCTTTCCTGGACTTGAATACATAACACTGGACTGCCATCAGCCTTTTTGATTTATCCTTTCAGTAGGAAAAGACAAGAATGAACAAGCTGGAAGATGCAGGTCAGCTGGTTGACCATTTCTGCAGTCCTCAACTAGCTCACTCTGTGTTTCTCTCGGATCCAGATAAGGACAGATGATTCAAATTATGTAATCATAGACTCACAGAATGATTTGGGTTGGAAGGCACCTTAAAGATCATCTAGCTCTAGGGACCTTCCACTAGACCAGGTTCCTCAGAGTCCCATCCAGCCTGGCCTTGAACACTTCCAGGGATGGGACATTCCCAGCTGCTCTGGACAACCTGTGCCATTGTCTCCCCACCCTCACAGTAAAGAATTTCTCCCTAATATCTAATCTGAACCGACTCTCTGTCTGTTGGAAGCCACTTCTTTTTGTCCTGTCACTACATGCTCCTGTAAAGAGTCCTTCTCTATCTTTCTTGTAGGCTGTCTTCAAGCAGTGGATGGCCACAATCAGGTTACCCTGGAGCCTTCTCTCCTCCATGCTGAACAATCCCAATAACCTCAGCCTTTCCTCACAGGAGAGGTTCTCTGATCATCTTGGTGGCCTCCTCTAGACTTGTTCAAATGGGTCCATTCCTTTTTATGTTGGGAGCCCAGCTCTGGATGCAGTGCTCCAGGTGGGTCTCAGCAGAGCAGAGCAGAGGGGCAGAATCCCCTCCCTCCCCTGCTGCCCAGGGGGCTCTGGGTGCAGCCCAGGACACGTTTGGCTCTCTGGGCTGTGAGTGCCATGGCCGGGGCATGTGCAGCCTCTCACCCAGCAGCACCCCCAAGTCCTCCTGGGCAGGGCTGCTCTGGGGCTGTTCATGCCCAGCCTGTGCTGATACCAGGGGTTTTTCTTACCCAGGTGCAGCACCAGCACTTGGCCTTGTTAAACCTCATCAGATTCCCATGGACACACTTCTCGAGCCTGTCCAGGTCCCTCTGGATGGCATCCCATCCTTCAGAAGTGTCAACAGCACCACTCAGCTTAGTGTCATCTGCTAATTTGCTGGGGGTGCACTCGATTCCTTCGTTGATTCCATTATTGAAGATATCAAATAACATAGTCACAATACAGACCCCTGAGGGGCATCATTGTCACTGATGTCCATCAGGACCCAGAGCCATTGACCACTACCTTATGGATGTCCAACTGCTTTCTCACCCATCTAACAGTCCATCCATCAAACCCATGTCTCTCCAATTTAGACAGAAGGATGTTGTGGGGGCACTGTTGAAGACTTTACAGAAGTGCAGATAAATCTGTATCCCTTCCCTGCCCACTGATGTGGTCACTCCATCATGGAAGGTGACTGGGTTGGTCAAACAGGACTTGGTGACGCCATGCTGGCTGTCTCAGATCATGTCCCTATTCTCTAAACTATAGCACAGTTTCTATGAGGATCTCTTATATGATTTTCCCAGGCACAGACATGAGGCTGGAAGGTCAGTCATTCCCAGGGTCACCTTTCAAGGCCTTATAATGATTGATCCAATGCTTGGGACTTCACCTGACTGCCATGACTTCTCCCATATCATGGCAAGTGGCTTGGCAACTACATCAGCCAACTCTCTCAAGGTATCAGCTTCCTGGGACTTATTTATATTCAGGATCTTCAGGTCACAAACCTGGTCTTTACTGACATTGATGCTGTGGTTAAAGCCCAGCTGGAATTAAACAATATGTAGCTACTCATTCAAGCCCCCTCTCTACCCTGCCAACCTGACGGCATATAGAGGAGAATCAAAGTAAAACTTGTAGGTCAAGATAAGAATTTAATAATTGAAAAGAAAGTAAAAATACAGTAATAGTGAAAATAAGAATTATAATAACAAGGAACAAACAAGTGATACCCAATGTAATTGTTCACCACCCACTGAAAGAAGCCAGACCCCTTTCCCTAACCCAGGCTTGCCGCTCTTCAGGGTAATTGGCCCCAGTTAATACACCAGGCATGACATTTTATAGTGTGGAACATCCTTTTGGTCAGTTCAGATCAACAGTCCCAGCTAGGCTTCCTCCCAGTTTCTTTTGTGTACCTCCTCACTGGCCGAGAAAAAACGTCCTTGACCTAACATAAACATAATTAGCAAAACCCCAAAACATCTATGTATTATCAACACCATTTTCATTCCAAATCCAAACCACAGCACTGTAATGGCTACTGAGAATAAATTAACTCTCTCCTAGCCTGAAACCAAGACAAGTGGGAAGTACTTTGCTTGGCCCATCCCCATAAGGGTCAGCAGCCCTCTAAAAGACAACTAGCAAATTTTGATCTATGCAACAGGTCCTGATCATCTGCAGGCATACAAAGGAAAAGCAATTCAGTTCATGAAGCTTGTTCTTATCTTTGGGAAAAGGGCTTTGAATCTGGACATTTCTCCAGAAGCCTTTGGAGGGTCTTAAATCCTTTGGTGGGTGGGAAAACAACAGAGCTTTTGAAAAGGGCAATCCCTGTCCCACTGGGAGAAAAGGGATTTTAAACTTCTGCTTTTAGGATAATACTCTGAATTTCACATTTTAAATGGAGATGGAAAGTAATACCTGTCTAACTATATCATACGATAAATTCTGAACAGAGATGTATGCAGAAGTTTGGCACAGATCTTCATTATTCTGGATCCAAATTAACTGTATAAAAACCACATACTGCAACACATAAGGTTCTTTTTTTGAAATCTAACCCCGGATTTACACATTCAATTGTTTCTAATATGGTTTACAAAATAAATTGCCCCACAAAAAGTTCTTCAACGCATTTTGTGGTCAGTCCTCTCGGGACAGAAATGGTCAGCAGCTAAAGCACTTAATTGTGGTTGTCCTTATTAAGCAGAAAGACTCCACATTTAAACACATACACAACATTAAAATATTGCATAACTGACAGGAAGCTATGACTAGAGCCTGGCATTTGCAAGCTGTTTCTTTTCCAGTAACATGGATCTCTACCTCCCCAGGCAGAAACTCTACTTTGCAGGTAGAAACCACCTTCTCCCTTAACAGAACCTGCTGCCCTGGCACAGTGTATACACTAGAAAAGAGACGGAAAACAACAGCCTAACACAGTTTGAGGATTGGACACAAATGCCTCAACTCCTGATTATTGAAAGCCATGGGAACCTTGACATAGAATTTATCCCATGTACTGGACTGCAATCCAAACCCCAGGAGAGTCACGAGTGAGACCTGGAGGAGTCTCCTTACAGGATCAGTGGTGCTCAGCATGTACATGTCTACATGTCTGCATGTTCTGCAGAAAATGCTCTTGTTTTTGGTAACATGTGGGCATTATTTAGCAAGGTATCTTCATTTCTTAATATGTATGCTCTGGAAAGAGACTGCTGAAGGGGCTTAGGCAACTATATAGAAAGAAATAAAAATTAGCATAAGGAACAACAAAATTTGTTGGTTGTCACAGAATGACAGAATGGTTTGAGTTGGAAGGGACCTCAAAGATAATTTAAGTTCCAATCACCCTGCCATCCTTCCACTTGAGAAGTGCTCAAAGATGGTCATGACCCTGATCTTCATTTACCATCTGTTATATCAGCTTTGAGATGTGATGGAATAGTTTCTGATTTAATTCTTGAGTTTGTAGTAGTTGTACCTGCCAAAGTGGTACAGTTCATACCTACAGCCCACTCACTTCTTCCACAGACAGAACTCTGGATGTATGAATGCTCAAGGTTTGTTGGCTATTAAAACCAGTCACAGGTACCACCTTATGGAGAAGAGAAATTTTCTAGATAAGGTTTGAACATTCTTGGTACTGCCACTACTCTTACAGTCCTGTATTTTACCTGTTTTCCTTTTGTGGTACAATCTGGCCTACATTCACATCTTTAACCGTATCATTTTATTATGCTCAGCATTTTCTTTATTTATCCCATACTTCAGAATGCATGCCAGTTAATCAGAACCGTGCACTGAAATTTGAGAACTATTCCAGAGGACGCATCTATTTCCATTTCCTGTATGCATCATAAAAAAACTGTCTGCAGACATATGCAAAACACAAACACCCCCCCTCTCCCCAAAACAGCCACTACAACCAAACACCCACCCCCTTCCAGAGCAGCATCAGACACAAACCAGATTGGTTTTAGGCAAGTTTTCACAACACCCCAAGACCACAAAACCCAATATACGATAACACAGGAAAAAGAACTTAATGTTCACAAAGAATTATTTTCAACATATTTGTGAAATGGAGAATTTCACAAATATGTTGAAATGGAATTTTGCAGCACTGAGAGCAAAAAAAGGACCACTTGAACACATCAGTTGAGAGACACCCAACCGGGAAAGGCTGAAAAATGGAAGAAATAGAGGTACTGATGAATGGCCTGTGCTATAGCCATACAAAGGGGGTGGGATTTCTGTAGACTCTTAAAGACAGCAGGACCACCGGAGTTGGGGTGGTAGAACACAGGAGCACAGGCAGAGTGGACTTGAAATGGTCACTTGTCCTGGGAAATAAAAAACAATACCTGAGACACAAAAACAAAGAGATGATCTAGGAGAAGGATATCAAAAATTTGCTTTGAAAATTAAAAGTTGTTCAATATTGGAAAGGGCAAGAACAGCCAGTGTGTTTGCAGCAACTTGAATAATAGCTGTAGATGTTCATTATCCTTTTGCAAAACCACAACCAGTGGTAAGTAATATTAAATTATTATGTGTTAGGTGAAATAGCATGAATAAAAACTGAGCTGCATAACAAATATATTCTTTAACACCTTAACTCAAGCCTTAGCCACATGATGGTGAACAAGACAGTTTTGGGATGTGTCTCAGCTACTTGCTCTCCTCACAAAGCTCTGAAAATTCTTTCCTTTCTGGGAACATGGCAGAGATCAGATAAAATAGTGTGTGCGAATGGGGAGCTGCTATTGAATATTTCTAAAAACAGAAGAAATAAATAATGCTGTTCTCTGAAGTTTCACTTCAGGATGTTTGATACAGGCTACAGAAATACATTCTAATTACACTCAAAGAGCTGATAGAACTCACCCTTCCAGCTCATTGAGGAGGCCAAAGGGATTGGACCAATTCAAGGAATGCAAATCATCTGCCCCTGCTATCCTCCAGTTTGGAGTGTCCCTAAGCCACTGACTGCATAAAGCCAGGGAACACAGTAGGGAAAAGACCAGTCCATGGTTGATCTTACACTCTCTAATAACTTGCTACTAATGGAGACCAGGATACTTTGGTCTGATGCAGTACAACTGCTCATTAACTGGATCAAAATGAGATGATATAGTAATGAAAACTTCAAAAGGAAACAACACATAAAATTCAGAAATCCAATATAGAGCAAACTATCTGTCTGCTAGCACTCCCTCAGCAGAATAGCTCTCTTGAAGTTTTACTTTCAAGGTTTACTGTCAGTTCCCAATTCATAGACTTGGACTGAGAAAACAAAATGAGCACAAGTCTTTCTACAGAGTGAAACTGCCTATTTGCTTTCAGCATTTTGGATTTAAATCTGTAAAGCAGAAACTGAACCACCACACAAAAAAATTAAAATGCTTTATGTTCATTAAATACTATGAAGTAGCCAAAATGGACTTCTGCAGTCAAAATTCTGCAGCATTTTTGCACTTTGCTTAGCTTGAGTTAACATCTTATAAATTATTTGAGCCTCTCCAATTGAGACTGAGCCAAGGTCCAGCACAATTTTTCAATGGCCACAGGTTGGCTGAAAAAGCACATTCCAATCCAGATATTCAAAGATGGTATTTTTATTTTTACAGTTTAACTACAGGAAGTGTGCAGTGGCTGCCACATTTTTAACCATGTAGAGCTCATCTTGGTTGCAGTAGTAAGGAGTGTATCCCATCTGATTGCCACTCTCTGAAACTACAGTTGGACAAAGTGATGTGTCTCTACTATTAAGTTCTCTATAAAATTCAGTGTAAAAAGATATTGTTTAATTACTTATGGAAAGGAAGTTGAGCCAAATAGTCTTGAAATTAGTTACTTTTAGTATATGTGATTTTGCTATAGAAGCATCTGGGAAGATTCCCTCCAAAATTAAAACCAAGAAATATTCAACACTTTATATGCTTTCAAAATAGACAGTGAAGTAACAGCTCCGCAAAGAGTAGAGTTCAGAGATGTCAAGCAATTGGTAATTTCTTTTTCCTATTATCCAATCAAGGAGTAGAAAAATACTCCTCAGTATTGAATATCATGCTTATTTTAAAGCTGCACATTATGCTGCAAACAAAGCACCATCTCTTTTGCCTTCAGCTTCCTGCCAACTCAAAAGACAAAACTACAGCAACCATATAACCCAAATTGTATGTAATATGAAAGAAAAGGGCAGTTACTGAGATGGTTTTGCCTTTGTCATCACCAGCTTTATTAAGATACCCTGGTCTGATGAGAAAAATCAGACATTGAAGCTCTAAACTGCAAAGAGATCCTCAGAAATTAACATAATCTACATATTGCAACATCTAGGTTTTTAGAATTTTCTCTTCATGTCTCATTCATATGTTTAACACTGCTCATTTCAATAAAGGGTAAGACTTTTTTAAAATAATTATTTACTTCAAGATGTGTTTAATATTACAAACTTCGGAAAAACTCAGCCATTTGGGCCACACAATTCTCATGCTTCATATGCAGAGTAATAACTGGTACATCTGAAAAAAGATAGCTAAGGGTCTAAGAAGAGAGTATAGAGCAGCTGAGGCTAGGATGTGAAGCCCCAGAAACCTGTGCATAACTGAAATGTAGTTATGAACTTTAATCTTTTCCATGGAATTCCAAAAGCCTATTCATATTTTATTTTAAAAGTATGAAATAAGTTTGCTCAGTACATCAATAAGCTCAATTACAAAAGCCACAATAAATACACCAGAAATGGTATATTCATGATGTGCTGCAAACCTTGTTTAACTGGATGTGAGTAGGCTTCTGCCAAAAAGGGACATTTCTTTGTCAGGAAGAATTTCTTCACTGGAAGGGTTGTTAAGCATTTGAACCAGCTGCCCAGGAAGGTAGTGGAGTCTCCATCCCTGGAAGTGTTCAAGAAATGACTGGCTGTGGTGTTTAGTGCTCTGGATTAGTTGACCAGGTGATGTTTGGTAAAAGGATGGACCTGATGACCTTGGATCCAAGCTTAATGATTCTGCGATTCTTTCCTATTGTTCACTTGGGCTGGCAGAAGTGCTCAGGTGGCCACCACAACCAGCTGCTAAAAAAGC
Source organism: Hypocryptadius cinnamomeus (assembly GCA_013400635.1). NCBI lineage: Eukaryota > Metazoa > Chordata > Aves > Passeriformes > Zosteropidae > Hypocryptadius > Hypocryptadius cinnamomeus. Next base: position 61,021 of record VYZP01032917.1, read on the forward strand.
TCCAGTTTAATTTAATTCTGAAACTGTACTCCTACAAGGATTTAGTAAAAAACAGCTTGAAAGTCCCAATTTCTTTAATCAAAAAAAATTGACATTTTGCTTTTGATAATTTTGCTTTTGTTCATGTAAATATAGAAATGGTTCCCAGTTCACATAATGCATTTTATTGGAAACAGGCACCTACAGAAAGTGATTCATGTCTGTCCTGGTTTCAGTTAGGATAGACTTAATTTCCTCTCAGTAGCTGTTAAAATGCTGTGCTTTGGATTTGGAATGAGAATGTTGTTGATAACATGCTGATGTTTTGGTTTTTTCTAACTCATGCTTATCCTAAGTCTAGGAGTTTTTTCTTGTCTCATGCTCTGCCATGGAGGAGGTACCCAAAAGAAACTGGCAGAGAGCCCTAAACTGTCTAAATTCTGAATTTAGAATAGAGTCCCAGAGTTATTCAATCCCCTGGTAATGACTTGATATCTGAGGTTGACAAACATTGCCTATTGTTAGGAAAAAAGTTGTGGCTTTACTGACAATAGGTTAATTGGTGAAATTCTCTAAATGATACCAAGATTGGAGTTCCCTTTCAAATTTAGTTGCCCTGTCCCAGAATACCTTTCAAATTTCAGTAGGAAGAGTGCTCTCATTGCCTTTCCTTCTAATTAGGGAGGCAGTAAACTGTATCCA
>VYZP01032917.1:61754-90111 GCA_013400635.1 Hypocryptadius cinnamomeus
CTAAGAGCATAAGAGATACTGGTTTGTGCTGCACCTAGAGCACTCACCACTATTATCAGTGATTCTTTTCATCAATCCTTCCCCACTGAGCTAATATATCTGGTAAGAGCCATTGATTAGTTCCTAGTGCTGATAGGGAAGATCTAAATTGATGTTCCAACTGGTATAAATCACTTGTTAGTGAATTTATTCTGTTTGCTAGGAGTTCAGCATTCATCTTATTAATACTCCTAATCCTTCCCCAGGGTGCCTGTCATATCTCTCCTTGATCATTTTGGAGAGGTGAGGGTCAATCCATGCAACCATGCTGGCCATCCTGTGCAAGATGTGCTGAGGAGTGGTGAGCAGGCAGGTTTAATTGCCGAGATATTAACCTGCGCTGATAATTCCACTAATTTGAGAGACCACAGAGGACTAAATAGCACTTGTTGCTGGCCTATGTTGTTGGCATAGGGTCCAATTTTAGAAATTTGTGGAAATAAAAATTTCAATACTCTTATAGGGGGTCTTAGAGTTGTGTAGACTCTAGCTGTGTAGTTGTGTAGACTACGTTAGTCTCTGTTGTGTTGATATACATTGTGCCAATACACATTTATCCCAGTTACAGCTGTGCATTTATCTTCATGTGTATACTACTTCCTACAGCAGCTAGGCTTGCAAGTCTTTGGGGTATCTTCCCTCTGGCTGCTATCCTTATTTCTCTGAACTGAGAGTCCTCTCAGAACCATGTGAATTAGACCCTGGATAGTGCTGCTAGACTGTCTCTGAGTTACAGCTCTGGGAATGCCTAATGCTGAGACTTGATTACACAGCTCTCTCCACCTGAACTCTTGGGTGGCTGATCGGGAGTTTGGGTTCCAGGGAATTTTTTGTCAGATCTTATGACTTGTATTTTTGGTGTCACTAGATGCATTATCCCTTCCCATCTTTCACCCAAAATTTATGATAGCGCGCTTTAATGTTGCCATTATAGGGATGCCTCTGCATAGCAGGGCATCTTCCTGATCTACAACAATCTCTATTACAACCAAAAGAGAGTGCTGAAGTCAGTGTCTATCTCAAATTTTGTTTTGCAATGAGATAACATTGGAGGATGGCAGGGGCTCCCTTAATTAATGGATTTAGTAAATCATAGTTCACAAGCTGAAATCAGAACACTAATGGAGTTATGCTTGTGCATGGCCTGGATACAGGCAGCTTTTGTAATAGCTGTGGAGAGTCCATTCAGGGATCTAATGGTTATTAACACAGGCTTTTCTCTCTTCAACTCATCCATTCAGCCCAATAGAGTGCTTTTCTTGTTATCAAGTGGGGAGCATCTGGGGATTTCGATTAAGAATTTAGACACCATTACCCCAAAATCCATTGGATTCTTCACTATTTAGTAAAATTCCATTTCCTGTGGTTAGACATACTTGCCATAACTATTCAGTTTCATTTTTACCTGGCTTACAGCCACAGTGTTCTTACCACCTGAATAAAATTAATGGGATCATTTTCCAGGTATGGTGTGGTCCAGTTGGTACTTCTGCTTTTATAATTGATCTGGCTTCATATTCAGGGAGATCTGGAAGATGTATTCCATGCTATAACATCTGGGTTCTTGGAACCATTGTCATCATCTTATGAAGCTCTAGTCCTCATGACCCATATGGCAATTAAAGAACATGTGCCATAAAAAGTGACAGCAGGCCTTAGAAAGCGTGAGACACTTATGCAGACGAAGCTGAAATGCCACTGGATAAGTGGCAGAGTACAACTGATAAGCGCAGACACATGCCTAATGGATTACTCCTTACAAGCCTATGATAGCTACTACTGACAAAGTGAGAAATAGATAGTATATTTTCAAGTGTTTGTTACAATTTTTGACGTTTAGGCAAAGAATTCCATTTCAGCCTTAGCAAACATGCTTGTAAATAAGTTCTTAACTCTTTGTTACCTGCAAAGTTTAGCTGGAAACTATATATCCTCTTAATTTTTTTTTTCAGACAATAGTCTATCCAGATTGCTTCATGGAAGTGCATCTGTCCATTGAAAATATGTAGGAAACAAAGATTACTAAGGTCATGTTACCAAAAGTGCACTGAAGTCAGATACTTAAAGAAGGCAAAGCAAATACTCCTAATACTGCAGTATTTTTATTTACTTCTGTGTACCGAACCCTCTGGACTGCTGCAATACTCAGCTGGTGCCAAGGCAGGGAGAGCAAATTTTAGTGAACAGTACAGACTCCAGGGGAGCAGTGCTGGCATCTATTGCACAGGCGACCTCTTCACAGTGCTGCAGAGAGGCTTGTGTCAGAGAAGTCAGCAACTGCCAAACTCACACAGCTCTGACAGCGTACAGTCAGATATTACTGTAGCATCATTTTCAATTCAAAATGCCCAAAGGAATGAGGGCTGTGTGGCAACTTGTCAGAGCAGTGCTTCCACAACAAGGAGACAGTGTGTGCTGAATGCCCAGGGGTACAACACCAGAGCACCCGAGCATCTAAAGACTCAGCAACAGTGGTTAGAGGGCAATTTCCATACTGACTACAGCTTTGGTGCATGCCAGCCCTTTAGGCGTGCCTAGACCAGCTGGCACAGGTTAGTGGACAGACAGGACAGCCAAAGTCTGCTTGGCACAGTCAGAGTTGTAATGGGCTGCTCCTACTGACTAAGCAATGGGGACCATGAGTGGTCCAGTGTTCAGTTTGGCTCCTAGACATTTTTGTTTTACAATGTACAGTAAATATCCATGCCAAAGCACCAAATATAGAGGGAAAACTCTCTTTACCTGGTAAAGAAATTATTATTTCTGTAATTACTATTTACTGCCAAGGAGGCATGCTGCTTCTGTGAAAAGGCCAGTCAGTGTCCCAGTTACTCTCTTGATAAACTGCAACTCCAAGGCTGGGAAACAGCTGTAACTGTGTGCAAGGTCCACTATCTCAACTTTTTGAAACCTTTGACTTGCACATTGGCAACTGCACAAAATTACACCCCTCTCTACATATCAGAAAACTAATAATACTGCTTGTAATCTCTAAAGATCAAAGTTACAGCGGAGTGTTGGTAAAAGTCATGCAGTGTTGGTAACATGCCAACATGTGCACCTTAAACATATTTATCTGTAGGACAGTTTCATCATTTATGAAACTCCTGTACTGAAATTCACTTACCTCAGGTCACCTCGGTTGGATCACCTGCATATCTATCAGCTTTTATTCTTTTTGAATGCATTTCTTAATTATATGTCCATATTAGGCAAATTAGCTCATGCTATATGACTCACCTAAAAGAAAACAAGTTCCTTTTGCTTTTTTTTTTCTGTATGGAAAATTCTAATTAATTTTTCTTCTATGAATGATTTATCTTTAATATTGTAGAAGATAAATATAAGATGAATTTACTACAAAACCAAAAATATTTTTTAAAATCCGCCTTTGAAAATAAAGATATTCTAGCAATGATTTTTGCTCCTCCAGTGTTAGCTTGCTAGTATTTATGAATAAGATGACAAAAGCAAAGTTTTAATTATTTTCCTCATTGTCAAGCTGCAAAATTAAATTTAAATATCTGTTTAGCAGAAAGGCCACAAGACATACTTTGCTGCTAGGATAACACTCTCTGAGTAACTTGAATTTTTGGTTCTTTCAAAATTATTTCAGCATTTGGTGCTCCAATCCTACCACTTTTATGAAAAATATATTATTGCAATAATTAGAATAATATCTTAATTTATTTAACCATATTAAATAAGTTATTACACATTATAGGTTATTACTTCAGGAAGCTAAAGTGAGGCATATCTGAAAACAGCAGCATCATTCTGCTCCAAAATTCAAGGAGGAGTGGAGATTTGCAGTCATTTGGGTAGGACAAAACAAGTTTAGGGCTCCTAAAAGGGAAGTAATTAGAAAACTGTGATATTGCACAGGCTTCTTCAGAAGGCCCTCTTATACAGAAACAAGGAATTTTTCTTTTAAAACCTGTTAAGCCTGTCCTTCCCTCCTTATCCTGCTAATCACCTGCCTCTCTAACTATGGAAAGAAATGCCAAAGTCAAATTCATTCCCAGCTGAAACCTTGATGGGATGAGATTTGGATAATAAAACTCAGTTATAGGAGTGTGGACAGGTAACACATATTGACTGGGTATTCCTTTTCAGATTTGGGTTATTTTGGGATTTTTTTGGGGTGTGGGGGGGCTGTTTGGTGAGTTTTGGAGGTTTTTTCCGATTTGTTTATTGCATTAGGGGTTTTTGGGATTGAGGGGCATGTTTTTTTCTTTTCGTTTGTTTGTTGGCTTGGGGTTTTTGGGGTTTTGTTTGGGTTTTTTTTTTGTTTGTTTGTTTTTTGGTTTGGGTTTTTTATTTGTTGGGGTTTTTTTTGTTTTTTTTTTTTTTTTTTGTTGGCTTTTTTTTAATCCAGTGAAAGGAATATTAGTGTAAGAAGCAGATTTCAATTTCACAAAAACTCTTGAGGAAGACTTATACTTATTTTTTTCAATTCAAAGTGCTAACAATCAATGAAAGAAGAGAAGTGCTGTTTATGGAACTGTGTCCAATATCAGGGAATAAAAGGCACTCCTATTAGGTTCATTCACCTAGGGACTGAAATTCTAGAGAACTGAGGTTGTGTATTTGTGCAGAATCTATTCACAGGCCTGCTGTTCAGTGAGACTGAACAATAAGAACTGCAATCACTGCCTTTTTATGGGATACATCAGAAAAGACAGTTCAATGCTAAGAGGAGGTTAGAGCAAAAACTGAATTCTTGACTGTTCTGAACTCCCCAATAAGTCACAGCATAGGGAGACCCAAGACTTATGATGATGCACAAAATTACCAAAAACCCTTCTGTCTGTCAGTGAGCATCTTTGGGTCCATGAAGAAAATACCCAATTGTCTTCCTCATGCAAATACCACGCTGCACTTATCAGCCTTCACTCTTCAGCCACTGAAATGAGAAAAGAAGCTCCAGTTGTGAGTGGTCCCCAGCAGTCCCACACCAGTGCATTCTCCACAGCCATTACTAGTACAAACTAGCATATTTACAGTGCTGGAATGTTTCTGTAAATACAAGCACTGGGGAAATTCCTTGGCACACGAGGTGGGCAAATAACAGCTCTGCTCATGGATACGTGCTGTGCCCTCCTTAGTTGCACCGGCTCATTTGTCAGCCTTTATTGCACCCAGGAATTCCACTTTTTGACTTCTTGCTGTGTGTAAAGTCCTTTAGCACAGAGCTACAATTGCATACCACAGAGTTTCATTCTATAAGCATGGCAGAAGACCCTTCAGTTCTAGTTAAATGTTGAACCAAGGAATGACTCAGAAATTTTCCCATGAATGCCTGTAAAACAATCCTGGAATAAGCTCCTTTAATATTTACAGCATCTTTCACACTCCTTTTATCTGGAGCAAACTGATTTGTCCCACCAGTTCTTTGGCCACTGATGTGATCAACAGAATACAATTTCTTTTGATGCACAAGACATGTAAATAATAGCAAAGCATGACCATCACACTGCCATTCCATGGGATGTGAAAGGGATAGAAAGATGTCCCCAAAATTTGGTACATAAGGGAGGACCACTGCCCTGCACAAGACACCACTGCCATCTCAAGGTGCTGCCAAACATTCTCCAGCAGCCTATAAAAAGGAGTCTGACAGTGGTTGGTCAGAGTGAATCCATAGTGATTGTGCAGGCAAATGGCACAATGTGTCAACACAACCTGGATGAACCAAAGGTTCATTCCAGACCACTACATTATTTATTACCACTAATGGTAAAAGACTCTCTGTTATTGCTCTGTCCTTTCTTCTCCACATAATTATACTTTCTTCTCATGCTATCTTCCCTTCCTTTCTAAAATTTATTTCTGCAACTTATAAATATAGAAAATCTTATTAAAAATGTCCCTATAGATAACAATCTTATATAGATAACGTATTATAAATAATGTTTTCCTCCTGTTTTTGTCAGAAAATACATTTACTTCTTTCTAGTGGTAATTGTTACTGAATTTCAGCATGGCTGTACCTGAATACTAAATTCTCTGTGCTTTGTATGAAACACTGATGACTAGAGAAGTCGATTAGCTCTAAACCTATTTGCTAACAGCATGACAAAATGTGGGAAAAATTACTTCTGAAAATTATTTCTGTTTCTATGTAGACACTAGAATCAAAATGACATTTTATGGTTTTATAACCAGAATTCCCTATATTACAAGATAAAATGCAAGTACATTCATCATTTATTAATATGTATTAAAATGGATTGAACATTGATGAATTGGAAAAACAGAGCAAAGGTTTGTTTGCTTCATCTAAGTGATACATTAAATAAACTAAAGCAGACAAAACAAATAGTCTGGCAAAATGCTAACAGTGGGTCTAGAATTCACTGCAACTGCAAATACAGAGAATATTTGTTAGCAGTGAATCACTAATAAAAATAACATTCAGTTAATGATAAAAAGAAGATCAGTTTAGGGATAAGACATTAAATGTTGTGCAAAAAATCAGCAATTATGAGGCTCCCACCTGTCTCTAGAAGCCACTGAGGCAGCATTACACTTCTGGGGAAAAAAGAACAAAAAATTAAATAGTCAATAAAATTATCTGGAAGCTTAACAAAGACATATGAATGCAGACAGAATTAAGCAAATTAAGAAATAAAATTCCTGTGGACAGAGTATAATGAGGGATGTAATGTGAGTCTTTCCATTGTCAGCTTCTAAAACTATAAGATTATTTAAAATTCTGCCCTGTCATCCAGAATACTACATTTCCCAAAAAAATTACAAAATAAATCTAGAAATTGAGTCCAGGGGTTGTTTCTCCATTTACTGACAGAAGTAACTCTTGCTAGAAACAAGGACAGTAAAAAGTTCTTCTGTAAAACAGCTTTACAAAAACATCCCAAAACTGCCAATTGCAGTAGGGAGTAAGGGAAAAATGAGAGAATTGATGAAACAATATGGGAACAGGAATAAGTGATTTTTTACTGAGGAGATTTGGTGCCCACAGTACCCATAGTATGCCAGCTACCACTCACAGGGGAATCACATTGGGTGTGTCATCTGCAATACGGTAAATTGCTTTTGAAGGGGCTCCCCAAAGACTATTTATAGACTGTCAGACTATTTATAGACTGTCAGACTATGAAAGACTCAGTGCTGATGAAGTTCAAGGTTACCTCAAATCCTTTAACTGGTCAGACTCGATGTATGATGATCAGCCAGTAAACGAGTTCAAAGTGCTGTTCCTCAGAGGTTACAAAGAATTGTAAGACTTCACGGTGGGAAAAACCCAGTAACTTGATAGTTCTCCAAAGAACTGGTGTCCAGATCCTGCTCAAGCCTTCAGCACTCAGAAAAGTCCTGGTTGCTAAACATTTTATGATCTTCTGTGATTTGGCTCTCACACATTTGTCCTTCTAGAAGAAATATCCCTAGGTAGTGGGTGACGTCCCTGCCCATGGCAGGAGGGTTGGAAGTATGAGGTCGCTTCCAATCCAAGTAATTCTGTGATTCTGTGAAGTTGCAGTCACAGAAATTTTTCACAGAATGTCCCTAGCTGCCAAAGCCTTCCCCCTGCCAAGTACTTCTCCTGGCTGCCTGAGCCTGCTTTCCCCTTCTACACCAAGCTTCATGTTGTGAATGAAGGAAACTTGCAAAGTGAATTGAAATCTGATTTCACAATGCTAAGCACTCCATAATAGCTTACCAATCTATTTTAAGAGATATAATTTAAGGGAAGCCCCAACACTGGAGTAATTTATACTCTGTGCAAAGTTTCCCAAGTGGCAGATGAACTCCAGCAGAATTAAAAAGAGAGCAGCACTGCCAAGCTCACCACTAATCTTTGTCCCTAAGTGGCACATCTAAACGTCTTTTACCTGTCTTCAGGGATAATGATTCCACCACATCCCTGGGCAGCCTGTTCCAGTGCTTGACAACCCCTTCTGTGGAGAAATTTTTCCTAAAATCCCATCTAAACTTTCCCTGAAACAACTTGAGGCCACTCCCTCTCTTTCTGTACTCGTTAACTAGGAAAAGAGGCTCACATCCCACCTCATTACAACTTTCTTTCAGGCAGTTGTAGAGGGCAATAAGGGCTCCCCTGAGCCTCCTTTTCCCCATTCTAAACAACCTCAGCTCCCCCAGCTGCTCCTCACAGGACTTGTGATCCACACCCTTCACCAGCTCCATTGCCCTTCTCTGGACACACTCCAGCACCTCAGAGTCTTTCCTCTCAGAGTGAGGGGACCCAGAACTGGACAGAGAACTCAAGCTGAAGCCTCAATAGTGCCAAGTACCGAGGGACACGCTCTGGTCCTGCTGTCACACTATGGCTGACCCAAGCCAGAATTCCATCGGCGTTCATGGCCATGTAGGCACACACTGGCTCACATTCAGCTGCTGCTGACCAGCATCCCCAGGTCATTTTCCACTCCATTTTTCACAGCTTTCTAACCCCTCTCCCCCAGCTTGGAGTACTGTCTGTTGATTGTGGTCTTCCATTCCATTCAGCATGGATGCATGCACCCATGTAGAGTTAATTAGGACTGATATAGCCCCCCTGATCCACAACTATGGTAACATGAGAAAATATATTTTATCAGTGAGAATTGTCTGAATCCTCATCACTGGGTCTTACCACTTTTTTTTCCTATTTTGTTTTATTTTTAATATGTTGCACCCTTAGAGCCTGTTCAGTGAAGCCACTGATCTGGCTGCACAAGGGCCATAGCTAATCTCTTCAGATGGAGTGTGTGCAATGCTGCTATGAACAGGTCCAAGTGGCAGTGTTCCCTGTAGAGCAGTGCCCTCTAGTTTGATTTCATGTCAAATGCCATTTGTACTCAACATTTACACTTTCTGCTTTGCCAAGACAGATTAGTTATGTAGTATGTCCTGATGATGCTGTTGTGAAAAAAAATTGAACACTTACTGCTGGCACATGATACAGATATACTGTGACCTTTTTCTAATCAGCAGCTCAATTCTCTTCCACATTTTTGAGCAACTAATATTTAAGAGTTTTATTAAAAGCATATCAGTTTCACCAGGATATGGAAAGGCACAGTTTGAATAACATGATGCTAGAAACAAATAACCAGAAGATAAAGGTACAAAGCAAGGAGCTCTTGGTACATGCATGACTTGATATTATATTTATGCAATTGCTAAGAGGTTATAATACCATTAACATTAGTGCTAATGACAGGAAAGAAATATTACCAACTGAAACAGTTCAGAAGCATTTGAAGAAACTTTCAGCAGGTAATAGTGACAGAATATTTTGTAGAAATCTATGACAAATTTGAGTTGAGAGAAGGATGAATCACCAGTATGAATCATCAGTATGAATATTCTTCCAAAGTCACTGAATTTTAAAACATGGTTATATCACAGTGTTGTGGGAATTTGTTTTTTCTTACTGATTTCCTATGGATTACATGATCATGAGGGCACCAGCCGGCCTTATAACCCAACCCAACATTAACTTCAGATCTCCTTCACCCCTGATTGTAGCTTGGGGTCCTATTTAACACAGCCCAGAGCCACATATCCATGCTCCCTCCTGGCTGGGGACCTTGCTGAATGCAATCCCTACCCACAGGACAATGTCCTGGCCAAGGCTCAGCTCTATCCTGGATCCAGGAAAGTGCCTGATGTCCACGACTGGGGCTATCCAGCTCCCTGGCTGCCTGCTGGGACAGTGCCTGGCTACCAAGCTCCTGCGCTGCCATCCTGGGGATCCTTTGCATCCCTGCAGAGTTGCCAACCTGCACAGTGTCACAACAACTCAAGTGGAAAAACCTTTTGGAGGAAACTAGGAATACAAGTATGCCACAATAAACAAATAAAATATATTACTATAGAATTACCTATGCATAGATTTCCATGTTATAAATGTAGATGTCATAATTTAATTAGCTTTTACTAAACTTTTTCTTGTAAAAAACAAATAAATAGCACACACTTCTATGTGATTCTGTTCCAAGAGTGCATATTACCAATAATAATTCCCAGTAAAAAATATGATTAGTACATACTATTGCATTTTCCCCAGAAAATCCTTGAGGCATTATTGCAACTTTTAGTACATATTTATGTTTCTATTTCATACATACTAACATCTTTTCACTTTCTATATTTTACTGATGAAATTTAAAAGACAGCTCCTGTCACTTAATACCTAGATAAGTAACTTGATTTCATTCTTTTATTCTAAGCAGTTACTATTGCATTGCAAAAATCTTGAATTTATATGAAATAACCTGCCATGTCAATCAAGTTTTCATCCACACAATGCAAAATGTACTTCCCTTCACAAGCTACCTTCTCACAAATTTTTTTAATATTGCCGGAGATAAAGGAATCAATGGCATAGATCTGAGTACAATAGGGAGCATTTGTTTCAGTACTATGAAAATTCAGGCCCCTGTGCAAACCTGCAATAAAATTAAGCATGGGAAGTTTACGCAATATTTTAGAGTTGATTTTCATGTCTTTCAATTCTTTTGATTTCCGTGGATATAGTCTCCCTCTGGATCTTCAGTCTTGCATTAAAAAAACCCCATAAAATTTCAGTTCTGAACACATACATCTACTTTCTTCTCCTGCTTCCCCAAATGTTATTGAAAGCATCCCACTGAGAAATAATTACATGTCAATACACCAAAAATCTCAGGTACAAGCAGATCCAGACATAGGAGTATAGAAGCATGTGTTAGGCATCTTAAGATTCAATCCTTTGTTCTAAGCAGTCCAAAAGGAAGTAAACATTTTGTATTGCTTTCTAAGAAGAAAATGAAGCACAGATTGAAGGTATCAAAATACGTTTAACATTTTTTTTCATAAAATCATTTTACCAATCTAAATGAAATTGCTATTCCCTTTCTAAATTATTTGAGGAATAGAAATATGTCACATGTCATACTATTAATATTGAATTGTGCATCTCTTCACAGTACTTTCTGTAGTACCACAACTCTGCAAGCCTAAGTTCTTCAGAGCAGGGTAACTGGAACATATTTAATACATTCACTGTTATAAAGCTGAAATATTTCTAGGTTCTAGCAACAGGAGCATTGCACCCACTAAAATTTTAGCTGGACAAAATGACAACTCCTGATGTCTTGTAGAAATTTAGTGAAGATGAGCAAATGTCATCAGTCAGCTGATAGAAAGGAAATGAGCTGCAAAAAAACAGTTTAAAAGAGGCAGGTTTCCAATGCTGGATATTTATCCTAAGGTCCAGCATTAGAAATTAAGTCTCAATGCTGATGCATTGGGAGCAGCTAGTACTCTAACTTTTAAACATTCATCTCCTAGAGACGGCTAAGGAACAAATATCATTTGATGTGGCTACTTCTCCATTCTCATAGTTTCTACTTTCCTAGGAATAAAATCTGCTTGCTTCAAGTAACAGCAAGACTGCAACTGATTTGCAGCCAAAACATAAAGTAAACTTTTGATTATTGTAAGGCTCAGTTCTAAAGGATAGAGATAACACTACCCAATTTGGTCAAGAAGAGAAACAGGAACATTAAGCCTCAGTGGATTGCCTGGCAATTTTGCAGCCATTCGACGGGAGGACAGTGATTAAGATGTTTTAGTTCCCTTACTAAATCCATTTGAATAAGCTTTTTCTGTTTGAGACATTTGAGACGTAAGGATCTCAGTTTCCAACTGCTGCTTTGAGAAAGTTAGCTGCTTCTGCTTCTGGGTTTCCAGCATGGCCACAAAATGGAGCAATGGAATCAACACCCTAGGTGTAATATCAGAGCATGATGAGAAAGTCCTCTCACACAGCTTTCTGCTGAATTTCATTATGATCAAACTCAAATGAATTCATATAAAATCCCAGAAATTATGAATTCCTTGTTTCACCAATTTAAATATATTCTTGTCCTTTTTTTTTTTTTTTAGATTCATCATAACATCATGTCCTAACAACAGTAATAAAGAGGTGGAGAAAGGAAGCTGGCTTTAAAAGTGGAACCTCTACAGTAAACAGGAAACTAAATATATCAGTCATGGCAAGAAAGATCCTAAGGGGAAAAAAGCCAATAATCTTTCTTTTAAAGTTTCCTTGTCCACAAATTTTTGCAATACTTCTGATATTTTTTATAGAAGAAACGCATCTGAGATTTTTGTTCATCTACGCTCAGGTTTTCTATGATCTTTATTTAAAAGCTACACAGAGAACAATTTTACACTCACATCCATTGCTATATGTAGCTTCCATGCTGTAATTGACAAATTCAAACTGATACTTAAAGTCTTTCCTCAAATATTTTTCATGTCAAATTCACAAATATTCAGATTGAATCATCTGTTCTACTTCTCCCAAAACAGACAGCGTCTTTTGTTGGTCATGAGGACATTTAAATTCTTCTGGAAGATCCATGTCACTTATGACATCTGCAAGAATGACCATGATGATACTCAGATTTTATGCAATTCAGTTACTTGATAAAATCAAAGGAAAGAACAAATGATACAAAAAGAGAAAGTGATAAAGTTTTCCCCTTTAAATACAGAAAAGTTTTGATTTTGAAATATGTTGTCTGGACTGAGAATGTCCTATATTCAACCTCTGTCCCAAGCTCATTTTGTTGTTTTGTTTAAAATATCACTCATGTTGTTGTGTGTTCTGATGCTGCTAACATTCATTATTGAAACTAAATGTTTTCTATTGAAAAGCACGCTTCCTGTCCCTACAGGCTTTCTTCTTAGTAAGGAAAAGAACCTTAATGAGGTTTCCTTGTAAGCTAATGCCACTAATAAATGCATGAACTGGGAACAAGAAAGAAATGAGGAGAGACTGCTGATTGTTTTCAAGGTCTTCATTTCAAAACAACATGTTCCCTTTAGTCCTTAAATGCTGTGGTCTCATGAAAAGCCACAAACTTCAGAAACATGAAGGCTTCACAGATTCTCAAACAGGTAACACTATTTTGGTCCTATTTCTGTAGGCAGTAAGAGAACCACAATGTTATTTCAGGTTACAGGTGTAAGATCCAGTAGAAACATGGAAGAATATCCCTTATATGTGAAAGTGAGACCCTGACACAGACCAATCCTTGTTCTGAGACTCAGAAAATAGAAACTGAAAAACATATTTAACTGTTGCTTGTGATAAAGGTGAGAAGGCAGCAAACAGCAGTCAGCTGCCTACCACACAGATGAAAAAGAAAGATGCATTCTGCAGACAGGTACGTTCTGCAGAAGAGAACACCACAAGCAGAAAAAAACTCTTCTCCTAAACAAACCAGGTACTTACCTGTGGGCAACAAATTTGAACAGTCCATCCGCATCAACATGTGTTTGCAAATGGAAGTGAAACAGGACACTATATATTCTAGTGAGACATTTCCCATCTCACCAGCTAATGAGACATCAAAAAGTAAAAAACAGTATCAGGCAAGGACAAGCCAAACAAGCTATTATATGATGCCAAAGCTTTAATCCTACATAAGATTCAACTGCTTCTGTATATATTTTTTGGATTGTACATTACTAAAATGACTTACTAAGGTCCCTCACAATCTCGTCCTTTCTGAAATTCTGTGAGTGCTAACAGAAAATAGGACCTTCCCTTCATATTTATTTCTGTATTCTTTATCATAACATACTTATCAGCACTATCAGAGAACACATAGAGTGCTAATATTTCGAGGGGAAAATTGATTAAATTTGTAGGCCAGAGTTATATAAATATGGAGGACAAGAAAACATTGACTAAAAAGTGTTGGGATTAATGTTGTACCTTGGTAACTTTAATATATTTTGACAAAAATTTAGCTATCTGGCAGGATAAAAGTGCTCTCTTTCAGAGGAAGTATAAGGAAGACCTTGTACATCTCATTCAGCATGTCACAAATGGGAACAATCCAAGGTATGCAAAAAAGAATTTAAGGACTTAGCAGGAAACTCGGAAGAGCTAAAATAGTGTAAGATAAAATAGACACATGAACAGTGAATTTGAGGGATGAGCAGCAGCTGGAGATTTTAACCTGAAATAGATATTCTGTAAAGTACTTCTGCTCCTATAATAGCTGTTGTTCCTGATGCTCTAATATTCAGACATGATTAAGCAAAGAATAAGTGATAAAGCTAATTCTTTAGTGTGCCATATAGCAGTAACTAAATAATGGCACTAACTAAAACCAGAGTGACACAAGCAGTAGTTCAGTTGCCTTGTTGAGGTCGCTCTTTCTTTTTAAATCCACAGCTTTCCCAAAATTGATCATACAAAAGATAGACGTAACGGGAGATTAAACCAGATGCCAGAAATGTAAATCTGATGTATCTTCATCTTTGACATCAAAGGAATTCACACTGCTTTCATAGCTGAGTGCTTGGAAGTTTTAACATCTGCGGCTCTTTATCCATGTGATGGAAAGATTAATTCTTGACTTAGCTGCCTCATTTTTACTGATCTGGGAAAGTTACCTAAAATAAGAAAGGCAGGGCTACAGACAAACTGTAAAGAAATAGAAATTAATTTCTGAGTCCTGGCTGCTGGAATATGATTTTTCTCAAGAACTGGTTCCACCAGCTGTGGAACACTAGACTTACAGTAACACAGACCTCTTATTTTTCGTACGATCACCAATGCCACAAGAAATATTACATTTGTTAGCATGACTCAAAGTCAAAACACAGGTTTACACCTAATTAATTAAATATTCACATACACTGTCCCCATGCCATTTTAGAGTAACACTCTAGGAAGAGGACAAACCTTTAACTACTTAGGTGAGCACAAAAGCTGTGCCTGGTCACATTACACCCTGATTACTGCTATATACTCTTTCCTGACCTGACAAACAACTCTTGTCCTGTATAATATATCTATCCACAATGCTTCCAGTAAAGCAAAAAATCAAGAGGATGGGAAAACTAATTTAAAACATATAGAAAATGCTATGAATTTTTCACACCAACAAAGACATGTGTTTTATCTTCATTTTCAAGACCTGTCAGTCCTTGTCCTGGTCGTGCAGTTCTTTATTGAGTATGGAAAGCCAAACAGGGAGTCAGCAGTGCCTCCTTCTTATTTCCAAGCAGTACTTATTCTTTTTCAGACAACACATTTTGAGGAAACTACTCAAAACAGAGTACACAGATCCATGCAGTTAACCTTGCTCAAAACCAGCACTAGCATAGCTCAAAATTGCAAGTATGTCATTTTTTTCACAGAAGAAAAGGCACAAGTTCCTCCCTTATGAAACCACACTATGGATGGTAATTGAAATATCCAATCTACAGCCCCTCTGGGGAATCATGATCTCTGCTATCTGGTCCTCATCTAATTAGGTCTTTCCCTCTAAGACATAATCCCCCACCAATTTTTCATCAGATTATCATTTGCAAACAAACAAATGGTACAGGTATGCTAACCCACTAAATACACTCTCCCTGGAATTCCTTCTGCTCTGCTTCAGCCAGTTGTACCTCAGTATGGATTAGACTGAGGGCTGCCTAAAGTGCCCACATTTTCCTTTCCTCTTTTGCAGTAAGATTCTCCTGGACTCCTGCAGTTGGGGCCAGGAAGGTGCTTGAGTGCTCCCTGCAAGCTCTGCCCTCTGCAGAGAAGTCAAATGGGTCTAAGACTTCAACACCAGAAAGAAGTGCCTTTGCCTAAAAGCTGCTGTAGCTCTAGGTGATTACCAGCCTAGAACTAAAACTTTCAAGCACCCTTTTTACATTGGACATGAAGTTTCTCCTCATCAAAACTCACGTTATTTCCTTTCCTTGAATAAAAAAAATGCACTTCATATATTAATTTTTCTAGCCAAATTAAGCAATTTCTTTCACAGGACTAGATGTGAGCTAAAGCCAACCACAAAAACCCAGGAACATTTGTTCTTTTGACAATGAAGTACTGCAACAACATTCAAAACAGCAATAACAGTATAAATCAGTACACTATTTCCCCAGTTCAGGTAATTTTATTACAGAAGTTGATTCAGCTGGTATCATACCAGATTTTCAGTCTTTCGTATGCTTCCTTTTCTCCTTAATAGTGGAGTGGTTTTGATAAAATTCTTTTGGTGAAGGTATAATTTCTATATATTTCTCTGATAAAACAGGAGTCAGAGCCATCCTGATTTATAATTGCAGCCTTACCTAGTCTCTATTGTGACGTATTTCATTTGCAGCTCTGGGCCCCTGGACAATCGTAAGGGTTATGCAGTACTGTTACCAATTCAGTCATTTAGAACCCTGAATTCTTTAAGAATGGGGAGATGTTATTTGTGAGCTTCTGCTTGATGCTTGTTGTGCACATACTGTTCCTGTGTCCATTGCCTTTTTTCCAGCACTTTGGTGTTGAGGAATGAATTTGGTGTAGTTAGATCTGGATGAAGCAGCTGTGAAGCTGCAAGTGGCAGAGGTGGCAGAGGCAAGAGGCCATGAATTGCCCACTTTGTGGTGGGGTGAGCGGAGTCTAGCAGGGACTGTTGGGTCAGAGAAGCCTCCCACGGTGAGAGGATTCCAGCAGCGAAAGTTTCTTGTGGTGTGTGTGACCCTCAGAGTGCCTCCTGAATGGTCACACTGCGACATTAACACAACATTTTGCCAGTTTGCTTGGGACCTTAAAGATTACTCTTGGAATCTACTGCTCAGGTAAAGTTTTAGTTTTGTTGTAATTGCTGTTCATGACGTCTGTTTTTGTACAAATAGTTGGTGTGAAAAAGCAGTCATGGACAATGTATTCTTCACTGCGCTCCTTTACGTTTCTCTGGAGGTATGCTCTGGAAGATGAGACACTATTGTACTATGTAGCACATACAGCAGTGGTATCTTTGCCCATTTGCTGAATTTTATAGCTCTTGCCTGACTTTGAAAAGACACTCCCCAAACTTTTTAAAGTTTTTCCTGTATGGTAATCCAAGTGAATGTCTGGACTGGAAAATGCAAGGGTATATATAGGCCAACCTATGTCAGGACTTTCTAGAGCACTAATGACATGCACAGTGTAGAGCTGGATTTCATATCATTTAGAGTTTTACATGCTTGTGTTCTAAGTAGTTAAAAAATATTTGAGGACACCCTTTCCTCAAGTATTTTGTCAGTTGCTTGGTAGGGCATTATACAGCACTGGGTAGGACCCTGCTAAATGACACTTTATTTTCCCTGAGCAAAGAAAAGCCACCTCCTTGTACATGTTTTGGATGGAACAAGACCAGCCAGTTTTTTATAGTTTACATTTGGTTTGTGCTTTGTATTTTCTCACTGAACAGACCCCACCCTAAAAACAGTTATACCTGACCTGAAAACAGGGTACCAGTCTGACCAGTTAAAAGATTTGAGGTAGTCTTGAACTTCATGAGTGCTACGTCCTTCATAATCTGCCAGGTTTTAAATAGCTTTTGGGGAGGCCCTTAAAAAAAAATTTACCATTCTGCAGATGCCAAACCAAATCTGATTATCCCGTGACTGGTAGCTGGCATACTGTGGGTGCTGCAGGCACCAAACCTCCTCAGTAACAAATTAGTTCGCTGACTCTTCCCATTCCATTTTATCCAGTCCCTGATTTTTCCTCCCTTTTCCCTTTCACTTAGCAAACTAATGTATTTTACTGCCCTTATTTCTAACAAGAGTTTCGTCTGTCAGCAAACTGAGAACCTCAGCTTCTGGGCCCAATTTCTGGCACCTCATCTAGAAAAGAAAATGTAACCAAATTAAACCTCTGGCAGGCTGTTCCGTAAGATGAAATACAGACAAATGTATATAAAACCACTGTGACTTCCTATTTTATGAAGTAAATAGGCCACATTAGAACAGACTATTTTCTGTGAAGGTCTGCAAAACTGCATTCAGGTAACAGGAATGAAAAGATTCCATGAAGTTGAAGCGCAAGCTGAATGTATCTCTCTACGAGGGGCTGCTTCTTGTTGCAACCAGGTCAGGCAAATGCTTTCTATGGCTGAAGAAAACCCGAAAATCATTGCAGCTCCCAGTACGTAGCTGAAAACAACGAAGAAAACAGGTAATTAGGCAGTGTGCTGGACAGTATCACAATATCAGGCATGAATGATTGCTTAGGGTGTTTCCCACAGTACTCAGACCCCTGCAAGCTAACTTACTACTTGTAAACACAAAGTTTTAGCCTCCAGAGAGTCCTATCAAACACATGGCACTGAGACTCAGGCTTTCTGTCTGACTAGGCAAGAGCACTGCGTTGCTCAGCACCTTGCAGAACTGAAGTCTTTAGAAGAAGTGAAGCCCTGCAGCCACAGTAGGTGAGAGATTAGGAGAAGATGGCAATAAAAAGAGCATTTAATTTTATTTTCCAAAATAGGTCACCAAGACTCTTAGTCTCAAGTCAGACCTGGTATTCTGATCATCAGGCTGGGTGAATGGGTTGTTGCTCTCATCTACTACTGACTGCTCTGCCATTTTTTTTCCCTGTGTGGAACACTGTAGTGTTCCTTGGTCAAGAGTCAGGAAACCTACTACTGTTGCAAATGCATTAGCCAAACAGAATGTTGTAATAAAACCATGTGAGGCACCAAAAACTACATCAGTTACTGAAAACTAATCCAAAACTTGCTGTATTCATAATTCACAAAGAGCAAACTGCAATGCCTTTGGAATGAAAAAAATAGACAACATCTCATCTGAATTACAGCATCTGATCTGTGGCTGGAATCCTTTGACTCAAACAGATTTAAAACCAAAACTAAGTACCTAGTCTTTTAACACGACAGCAGGATACTCTTTCTGTTCCATTAAGTGCATCTAATTGCAGTCCAAGGCTGCACAGGCTTCTTCATCAATATATAATTTGTTTTTCAAAGCATTCTGAAGAGAAGAGAATGAGTCAGAGAAGACCAAAAGACATGCTGATTGATCCTTAAATCAGTATGTTTTATGTTCACTTAGAAGAGGGAGTTTGAAGGCAGACACTGCATAATAAATACCTTCCTTTCTTGTTTCTTTTTTTTAGAGAATTACCTGATCTGACCCAGAGCAGCACCAATAAAAAGAAAGGTGAAACACGCAAACAAAAAACTGTTTAAAGTACTTTTTACACTGTTTGGAAATATTTCATTAAAAAACCATCATCTTTGACAGGAGCAGAAAGATAGGACAATTCCAGACCTCAACTGGAAGACGACAAATAAAAGTAATAAAAATAAGGGGTAAGAAAAAGTTAACACAAATAATCACAGTATTAACCTTTCCTTCAGTTACATTAGCTCAAAGCATAAACCATCCCAGTTTGTTCTCACCTTCAAGTACCTCCTTTATCAGAATATTTGCTGCTTCAACTGTTCTATTAGAAATGCTGTGAGAGAAACTGCCCTTGAAACTATTTGCTTATACTTTATCTATAATGCAGTTGATTCAGTGCTCAAAACAGTATCCATGGAACACTAGGGAAATTCCTGATTTAAGTCTTAATTAGCTACTATTGATACTATTCTTACCTTAAAGACATTGAATCTAGAAGGGTTGATTTAGACAAAATTGCCTGCCTCAGCTAAGTCTACACTAAACTTCTAGATAATTTCCCATTATCTTAAAGGAGGAAAGACTTCTTTTCATTTTGAACTTGCCATTCAAGAGCCAATCCAAATGTCTAGTTTATTTTTCTGCTTGGAACAGCAGGAAACAGTGAATGTGCCACAAGACTGCAAGAATATCAAACAAAGAAAGCATTATGACCTTCATGAATCTCATTCTAATCTCTCAGACTGGTTTCAACTCAGGAATGTGGAGCTTCCTTTATCTGGCAGTTGTCTCCAATTATGATTACCCCAGGTAAATTATTACTTCTGTATATATTCAGTCCTTTGAAGCATAATTATACTTTCTAATATAGCCATATATGGGTACCAGTTTCTTGTGTCAGCATTAAATTAACTATTTTATTGACTTATTGCGATAGTGAGCTCCATTGTTCATACAGATGTTAACATTACAAGGTGTTAAAAAAAGGAGTTAACATAGCAAATTCATCATAGAGACAAGACACAATGCCTGCACCAGGGCCTTCTGAAGGCTCAGGTGAAGTTGAAAGCATCTCAATGGGAATGCTTAGGTTAAATACCTATTAGACTGAATACAGAATCTTGTTTCCACTATGTGTTGCTTTATATAAAGCATGATAGATCCACATCATGTTGTTGAATATTGTGAGCTAGATTTCTAAAGTAAGAATAAATGTACCAGCTTAAATGTGATCAGTGGTATACCTTTCACAAAACAGCCAAAATGACCACGTGAGTACTAAATTTACTACAATTTGTAAAATTGCTTCTAAATGTGAAATGCACATGAAGAAGGTTCTGAAATATTGAAGTGATGAAATTTTGTTTGATTGAATAAATAAATGTATAAGAACAGCATAGGTTGGTGAATTAAATTTCTATTTTTATTCAAATCCTTTGCTTCTGCTTTTATTTCTACTAACTTCATTCTATGAAAAGAACTAAAACCAAATTACTCTCTTTTAATATGCAAACTGAATGTGGAGATTAAACTTTTATATAAAGCTTTATAAAACTGGAATTTTCTTCTTGGGCAGCAACAACTAAGCTCAAGATCTTACTGCATTATGTCTTCTTTTAATGTATTCTTATAATACACCCATATGTAATCAAAAATATCACCTGTCTTGCATTTATCCTGTAAACTTATTTATTATTGAATGTACACTCTAGAAATACTTCCCCTTCTCTTTTAAAAGGACTTCCGCTGGTGTTTGGGTTTTTTTTTGCTAATCCTTTTACTGGTTATACTGTTTTGAAAAATGAAATATATTCATTCAGTGAACTTCACTGAACATATTTTCATTATATTCGAATATTTTCCTCCAGGTCTCCTCTACCATTTTTTTTTTTTTGAGTTATAATTTTGAGGTATTTCTAGAGGTGGGCTGTATATACTCAGTGCTAACACCAACAATTTAGTGTGGCTCTCCCAGAAATGCCTACAGCCACATACATACTTCATAACACTCACAGAATTAACATTGTTATGACATGAACTAATAAATTGTTGAATAGACATGGTGAATGAAGCTGTCTTACATTTGCAAGATTTCATTGGGTCAGAAGTTAGGTCCAATGGCTGATCTGTGAGTAAGATCTTCCTCTACTTCTGTCTGTGGAAGACAACAAACATGTGAAGATATCAAAAAATGTACTTCCTGTATAGCAAAAGTTTTTTATAAAAAACACTGAAAAGTAATAAGCACAACTGCCTTATCACCATTAATTATATTCCTCTTTGACAGGCTTTGAAGATATGTACTTATACCACTGCAATGTGATCTCAATGTTTTTTATAGACTTGTAATTTAAAAAGCATCAGAAAAAGATCCAAAACTACTTCATAGAAATAGCTCATTTTATATCAATTTTTTTAAATTAACCTGAAATTTTCCAAAGGTATTAGCTAGCTAGCTTGTGCTCTCAGTCATAATTAGAAGTGATGTCTAGATAGATGTGAGGAAACAATTTAATTTTGATTTTTTCCTCAACATTACATGAAGACTACCAGAGGGGTGTGGGCAGGGGCTGCACCTGTTCTGGAAGCCATTTCACATCTCACATGGAATAGGCAGTCAGTGTCCAGGAGGAGGAGCACAGCAACAAGATCACTGTGCCCTCCAGAAAGGTTTTCCCACTGACGGGCAAAAAGTCTGCACCCGTGGACTGCAGTCAAACACTTCACTGGCCCATGGTCTCCAGCCAGCGAGCAGACCTTGGGAGAAGCCCTGGGGGATAAAAGTAACTGCGCCAAAAGTTGCAAGGCACAGCCCTTCGCTTGCTCACTTCACTTCACTGACTGACCACCTGAGACCACTGAGCTTTGTGCCTAACCTGTCCTGCCCTACCACTTCTTCTCCCTCTCCTGCTCCAGCCTTTGCTTGTCCTACCTCTCTGCCTACCTGCCTGACACCCCTGCCTGCTTTGTCCCTGCCCACCTGGTTCCTGCTGAGCCAGCTGCTTCCAACACTGCTTTGCCGATCCAGCCTGCTGCCGCAACCCCGCTGCAGCCCCGTCCAGGGTTCTGTGCCTCCTGCCCAAGTGTCACAGACATATTTTATGAAAAATCCTTTTGCTAGGATTTTCTCCTGTGGAGTCTCAGGAAAGAAATGTAAACAATAACTATTTGCTGTTGTGGAATGCAACAGGTGTGTGTTTAATTAGTTCATGTAGATTGTTTCTACTTAATGACTAATCATGGTCCAGCTGTGTGGACTTTCTGAGCAGTTACAAGATTTTGTTATTCATTTTTTTGCTTTTTTTTTTAGCCTTCTGAAGGATCTTTTTTCTCTATTTTTTTTAGTATAGTTTTAGTATGGTATTTTAATATAATATATATCATAATATAACAAATCAGCCTTCTGAAACATAGAGTCAAGATTCACGTCTCTTCACCCATCCTTACCCCTGAACTCCTCGGGTTTCACCACACCCAAGTACCCCCTTTCCTGCTGTCTGGCCTGCTGACATGGAAGCTGTGCCTTCCTTTGAAGCTGCACCTCTCTTACAGCTGTGCAGGCTTCCCCCAGCAGGCAGTGTGCACACAGCCCCTGCCACTTGGATGTCAGTGGCACACTCTGAAGTTCTGGTGGCAACACATGCTTTTTCTCTCTCTCTCCCTCTCTCTTTGTCCCCCCCATCTCTTTTCCTCTTCCTTCCTCCTTTTCTGCCTTTTCTATTCTTTAGTAGGGCAACACATGGTTTGTTACCAATGAACAGTGTTTGCCTGGTTTGTGCTTGACTTTGTCCTAGAAAAATCTTTTGTAAAAGAACCTTCCAAAGATTCCATTGTGGAATGTGACAGTAGGATAATTTTTATATTTCACTGCTGAAAGAAAGAGTACAAAGAGGGCAGAGTTATGATATAGACTAAACAGCCATCTGATCCCAGAATATAAAATAAATATTTCCAGACAGAATAGATTCCTTGGATTAGAGGGCGAGGAACAAAAGCCAAACACAACTTTCCTACCTTGAGGGCGACTTCACAAGTCATTTAGTATTAAACATACAACCATCAAGGTAGACACCTTCAAGGTCACCCAGTCCACCCATCTGCCCAGCACTGCCCCATAACCCTAAACCACTAAACCACATCGCCCAGATCCAGAAGCCTCTTGAACACCTCCAGGGATGGTCACTCCATTCCTATTCCAATGACTGACCAGCTGAATGGTGAAAGTTTTTTATTTTTATTTTTTTTTAATCTGATCTGAATCTCGCCTGTCTCAGCTTAAGGCCATTTCCTCTTTTCCTCTCACTGTAGGCATTGCAGAAAAGTCCACCCCCCTCCTCACTACACCCTCCCCTCAGGTAGTTGTTGAGACTGATGAAGTCCTCCCCAAGACTCCTCTTGAGACGAAACACTCCCAGCTCCCTCAGCCATAAGACTGAGGGAGCTGGGATTTTTCTAGGCCCTTCCCCAGTCCCACTGCCCTTTTATGGGCACAGTCCATCACATCAAACTCCTTCTGGAAGTGAGTAACCCAAAAGTGAGTGCAGTACTCTAGGAGCACCCCACAAGTGCTGAGTTCAGGGGGGATGATCACTTCCCTAGTCTGCTGGCCCCACTGCTCCTGCCATTTGCCTTCCTGGCCACCTGGGCACACACTGGCTCATGTTCCCTGCAGTTAACCACCACCCCCAAGTCCTTTTCTGTTGAGCAGCTCTCAAGCCTGTCCTCCACAAACCTGTAGCACTGCCTGGGGCTGTGCTGTCCCATGTACAGGATATGGCACTTTATCTCACTTAAAGTCTCACATGCAGTTGCCCCTAGTCCACTGATTTGAGTCTGTCCAGGTCTCCCTGTAGAGCCTTACTACCCTTGAGTAGAACAACACTCCCACCCAACTTGGTGCTGTGTGCAAATGCATAGAAGTGCACTCAATCCCAACATCCAGACCATGCTATCATGCCTGTTTTTCCCCTAGTTTCCTCCCTTCTCACGAGTGTGTAGAGCCTTGGACACACTACAGTGTGTTGCAGCTGTAAACACCTGGGCTTTAACTGGTGCTTCCTAAGCAATTATACCAAAGGTGCTCTGTAAGGTCTTCCAAGAGATTCTAAGCCTTGGGGGCCCTGTATATGTAAGTCATGACTACTTCCTTCTTGAAGAGCTGCTCAGCTAAAAAGTCACGCACGTTAACTCCTAGCTGTGGGAACCAATTTAGTTTTGATTTAGCCAATTCAGTTTTGATTTGTTTCAACCCTGCTTGTCAGAGGCATGTTGGGGAGGGAGTGCACACATGCCACATGCAGGAGGCAGTGAGGAGGTGGGGGAAGCCTTGTCTCTGGGTGGACATTGCCTGGCCACACCTCACATGAGGCAGTCAGTTGGAGACACTGTTCTCCCCAGAATGGGTTCTCAAATCAGATAGCAAAAGGTCTCCACCAATTGTCATTGCAATGGGTGACTGGCTGGGTAATAACCAGCATAGATTTCATGTATTACAGAAGGCTGATTATTGTAGCTTACCAATATTACTGAACAGGACGTGCCTTGGCTTATCTGGCTCCTGCTGCTGAACCAAGTAGTGCCACCTGTGGTGTTTTCACCCCAGAGACGCTCTGGATAGCTGTGACTTGCAGCTGAGCACGTGGGGACAAGTCCGGGCACGTCCCGAGCTCCAGTGCTTACGGACTGCGGCTTCTTGGTAGAGGTCAGTCAGAAGAGGGTCACTCCTCAGGTCTCCCTGAGCTGGAGAAAGCTTTTAAGACGATGGTGAAGGAAGGAATGGGTCCTGATGGAGAGTTTTTAATCCAGAGTTTTTATTCTGTCCCGCATGGCCTCTGAATTCTGTAACAGCCCCACCAGCACTCCCGCTGCGTGGTGTGCTTGCCCTTTTACCTGGGGAGAGGGCCAGGGAGGGAACACAGGGACCACCAACCAGGTACAGGGGGAGGGGGTCTCAGGTGAGAGGGACACCTGGATGGGCCAGTGGCCCCCCAGGGGGTAGAGAGCATCCTTTGAACCTGCCAATCACTCAATGCCCTCTGGAATTTCTGGGTTGATAGACAGTGCCCAGCAGGGGTCAAGGGTAGGGGAAAGGAGAGGTGATTGACACACCACCTGGGGAAGGAAACTTCAGGGGAAGGACTGGGGAAACTGAGGCACACCATGACAACCAGACTGTAGTTGCCATGTGTTCGTGCAGTTCAAGTGTGGATATTGTAACGAGGTGTGGGTGGTGCACTGTGACAGAGGGGCACGGCCAAGGGGTTTGTGTGATAAGTGCCTGAACGAGGAGGTGAGTCTGACAAACTTAGTCTTAACGCTCCTTGCAGAGTTGAAAATAATCAAAACCGATTCGTGGGTGGTTTCAGTTGTTTCAAAACAGGGTAAGGGGAAAATTGGATTCTAGGGTGAACATTCTGGCTGTCGAGTGCCGTGGACTAAACAAAGTACCTTGCAGTGCCGGGGCAGTCAAACTATCAAAGTGGGGCACTTTTAAAAGGAGATATGCGGCTCGATCAGTTCGTGACACCCTTGAAAGGAATTCTTGCTGCCAAGATAGTTTTCCCCACCACTGGAGGCCACCCAGTGGGCGTTGGCGGAGTCAGAGGAATGAACCTAGGGGAGGTCCTGATGAGCCTGAGTCTAGTTGTGTGCCTCAAGATAAGCACGCAGGCTGAGAACCCGCTCAATCCTGAGACTTGGAGCTCCGGTAACGAGTGTGGAGTATGTGTGAAAATCAACCCAGAGGGATGGGGTGAAGCGGAGGCTTTGACCTATCCAACCCTGGAGGACTGCAAACAGAGCACAGGAAGCAGGTACTGTTTCTTTAACGGCACTCGACATGGGATCTGTAAAATTAAAGGACAGGAGTTTTGTTACCCAGATAAAGTGGCGGTTAAGACAAAGGAGTCAGAACACATCCCACACAGGAGGGAGACAAAACAAACAACCCTCCCGGTATGCACTAAATGTAATCGCACGGTATGGACCGTGGGTAGAATGGAATAGGTATTTGTGGGATATTTCCAGGTGAACGAACTGTGCTATGATAATAACCAGCTGGAAATGTGTGTAATGGGAGGAAAGACATACTGGGTGGGAAAGAACCTAAAATATGATAACAAGCGGCCACTGCAAGGGGAACCGGTCATCACTGATCTCCTCAAAGATCACGATGACCAGTCTTGTTTTCAATATGATAAGATCTTTTGTTTTTCTTGGAACAAGGATGGATTGGACCCTGAAAGCAAAATCCAACAGGTAGCACAAGAATTAAAAAGACAAGAAGCAGAAATGAGAAAGAGGAGAATGGAGCAGGAGAGACTGAGAACTTTGAGCGAGCAATACAATCAGCTGGAAAAACAATACAACGAATTAGGACTGCCTGCTTCAGACAAAAACCTTTTTATAGACTTAATGCAAGAAATCGCAACTGAATTAGGATTGTCTAATTGTTGGATCTGTGGGGGACTGAAATCAGTGGAAAAATGGCCTTGGAAGGGTGAGAGCTTAACTCCAGAGCAGCTCCTAAAATGGGAAAATACTAAAATCTCCAAATTTATACAGCGACCTGAAGGGTGGGTCCTGGACCAACGGGTAATTGGAACAATTTGCATTAGCAGGGAAGGGAGGGAGTATACCGAAGTAGTTGGATACACCCCGTGTATATCCACTCTAGCGGTAAACTCAGATGCAAAAAGTAAAATTTGGCAACCAGAACCTCCAGCAGGGTACTGGAACCGGGGAAAAGGAAACCAATGTGATTGGAGTGAAAAGATTGGACTTTGTTGGAATCAGATCTCTGGAGTTAATCCTTACCAATCTTTGGAGGAGCTAAGGGAATACTGGAATCAACCTAGGAAAACTAGTAAAAGGTGGAAAGCACCAAATGGATTACACTGGTTCTGTGGGAAAAAGGCTTATAGCAAGTTACTTCAAAAATGGAAAGGCTCATGTACAATGGGAGTAATAAGACCTGTATTCTTCACCTTGCCTCGATCAGAAAGCAGCTCATTAGGAGCTCCTCTATATGAAACCTTTAATCAACAAAAGAGGGAGGTAAAGAAGAAATTTCCCATTTTTGTGGGAGGTCAAACTTGGGGAGGGGAAGAATGGCTCGCAGAACAAATTATTGAATATTATGGACCAGCAACATGGGCCCAAGATGGGAGTTGGGGTTTTAGGACCCCTATATACCTGCTGAACCAATTAATAAGACTTCAGGCAGTAGTAGAAATAGTGTCAAATCATACCTCTGACGTGCTTGAATTACTATCTAGACAACACTCCCAAATGAGGGCCTTTGTATATCAAAATAGAGTGGCTTTAGACTATTTGTTAGCAGAAGAAGGGGAAGTTTGTGGAAAATTTAACGAGTCAGAATGTTGTACTGAGATAGATGACTATGGGGAGACAATCAGGGGACTGGCCGCAGAAATAAAAAGAGTTGCCCACATCCCAGTTCAAAAATGGGTTTCAATCTTAAATACCTCTTGGTGGGACGATCTATTTGATGGGGCCTGGTGGAAAAAATTGATTTTCTTTATACTATGCTCAGTAGCAGGAATCATGTTTTTACCCTGTTTGATACCATGTTTTAGAAGGTTAATACATTCTGTGGTACAGGGCATGCAAATAGCAGCCAGGCCCAAGGACTCCAAATGTGCCACAGGAAAGACAAATCCAATTACTAAAATAATGAAGCTGGAGGAAGAGGACCCCCACAAATGGGCTGCGGACGCTTTGACAAAATTTGAGAAGCAGATAAAAGGAGATGAGGTCAGTTATAAAATATATCAGGAGATACCCAAGGAGGATTGGGAAAATGAAGTGGAAACGGATTAAGAGGGAACTACTTTCTGGTAAAAAAAGGGGGGGTTTATTATTTTTTTCTTTTCACAAAATAGAATTATGCACATGGATATAAGGGGAAAAGGGACTAAAAATAGTTATGTATAAATATTTTTAGAAACTCGGCACGAATTAATAAGTTAATTAAAAAGAGGGGGGATTGTTATGGATAAGTCAGTAATTTGTGCCGGGAAAGCAGGATTAATAAAATAATAGAATATAATACCGCAAAGGAGAAATGGGATTGCTTCACCGGGGGACTTGAAACCACTGTCTGAAACTGCAGCTGGCAGTCAGAGGGGAGGGGGGGGCATTAACATATGAAATAAAATTCAGCCTGCACCAGGTGATGGGTGTCCTCCTGGCATGTACAGGAGAACGCCCCAGCCATAACGGCCCATGAAGATGCTCCCCTCAGACAGGCAGAACCATCAAAAAACATACATCTGAACACGGGGATCCGGGAATCAAGGAGCGAATATACATCAGTTACTGGACGCGGCTTTGTCCAGCACCAGACGGAGAATGGACG
>VYZP01032918.1:0-31141 GCA_013400635.1 Hypocryptadius cinnamomeus
TTCTTGGTACAATAAAGTTTTCCTGCATCCAGTTTGTGTCTCTGTGTATTTTTCTGGAATTCTGTTCCCTCCTCAGCTCTTGTGTAGATTCTGATCCATCCATTTTTTGCCAGAGTGAATCATTCGATTTTACCCCTTCGAGAGGTCATGTAATCTCTGCTTTGTTTGTATCTCTCAATTTTCTACCCTTTGGTTTACTCAGGATTAATTCCATTATTTTTTCCTGGATTCACTCTGTCTCCCAGACAGGCTGGGACATGTTTGCAGTGCAAGGGAAATTGAGTGTGCTCTTTCCCTTGGTTTTACAGCTTCTGCTTATGTTACCATGTTTCTCAGGTATTTTATGTTGTCCCTGTATTCACTCCAGAGCATGTTACGGGCACAGGGACCTCTGGACCAGCAAGGTGACTGCACACTCACTGTCACAGCAGGAGCTGATGTCCCCAGGCTTTGAGGGTACAAAATCCCAACATGCCCTTTTTTTGTCCCTCCTTGGAGGCACCACCTTGAGCTGTTATTCTGTTTTTGCACTGTGATTAAATTATTTTAAGCATCCAGGGGTCTGAGACTCTGCTTGGAAAACCTGGGGTCGAGGCAGTGAGAAATCCTTGTGTGACTGTGACTGTGAGAGGTGTGGGGACTCAAGCAGAGGTCACTGGAACCAGTGATGGCTCAGATGGTTCAACTTCATGTGATCTTCAGTGCTCTGGACTGGTTGACAACATGGGGATCAGTCCTGGGTTGGACTCTATGATGTTGGAGGCGCTTTCCTGGTTCCTGGGATGCTGAGGTGGCTCCTGGAAGGTGGGACAGGGAGGTTTCCTTGCCATTGCACCACCTCCTTTCCCCACAATCAGCAGGCACCCGGCTCTGCCCTGTCCCGTGATGGTCACTACATTGCTGCTGCTCTCAGCAGTTCAGCCACCTTGTTTTTCCGGTCTGAAACTCTGATTCCCTCCAGCTCAGCGCCACTCAGCTTTCTGTTATCAGGGCTCCCAGAAGATGTGCCAATGCCAGGAACTCAAATGAATAATTAGAGGTTTTTCGGACGGATCCTTGAGTAACGAATGGAGTGAACTCCCTCCACCCCATAACTCCCGTGTAGACACTGAGAGAAAGGTCACCCTTTGTTGGATTTTGCAATCAGACATGAGCTCACTCTGAGCAGGCATCCAGCCCAAATTAAAGCTGTGCAATCATTGTTCCCTAGGTGTTAATGGCTCTCTTCAGGGGCGTTATCTTGGGCTGAGCACTTGTCTGACACGACACCTCATTAGGCTGGTACCTGCCTAGCACTGCCTGGCTGAGAAGTGAAATTTGGCAGTCGCAGCTCAGGTGTTCGGCTGGGCTCATGATTTACACCCAAGCACCTCTTGGAGGCTGCAGGTGGAAGCAAAGATCAGAAGAGAAACGGAGGGAAAGACATCGGCATTTTGTAAAGTTGTTCCAGGAGCTGCCCTGGATGAGAGGAAAGGGGACAGGGGGGATGAAGCAGGGAGAGAGACGAGAACCTGCCAGGGGAGAGCTTTTGGAGATGCAGCAGGGGATGTTCAGGTTGGACATAGGAATTTCCTTCTGGAAAGGGCAGTCAGGCCTTAGAAGGGGCTCAGGAAGGTTTGGAATTCCCATCCCTTGTGATGTCCAAGGAATTCCTGGATGTTGGGCTTGGTGGGGATCCGGCATAGCTTGGATGATCTCAAAGGTCTGTTCCAACCTAAACAATTCTGTGGGTTTTTTTGTCAAAATATTCTCAAGTGTTTGTTTACCCATAAAAATGTTTTGTGAAAATAAAAGCAGCATTCACAGGCACCATTGACTAATTTCCATTTCAGTTTATTACTTACAGCCATCTGAGAGATCAAGTCCAAAACAAGGAAGAATATTGTAATTACCTGTGAAAAATAAGATTTGCTGTTCCTTGACACTGATCAAGATAATTTCTTTGAAAGAGTCCCTGTGAAGGAAGAGGTAAATCCTCTCTAATGCATCAGTTCATGTTATTTTTACCTCACCTACTGACAAGTTCAGCCAAACCTTCCCCAAGGCAACTTTATCATGGCAGTGATTAACGAAAAAAGAGAAGGTAGTGCTTCATCTTTGCTCATCAGATACCTATCTCAAAAATTGCTTCCCTTTGTTCACCTTCCTCCTATCATTCCTTTTCAGAACATGCTTTGGCAGAACTTCAGGCAGTATTTTTTAGCTTTGTTTTTGAAGGCAGTTGGATGGTTTCTAATACATCACCTGGAAGATGTAAAAATAAAAGGAATTCCAGCACTAAATTAATGACTTAAAAAAAATAACCATGGAATATCCTAGGTTGGAAGGGCCACACGGGGATTGAGTCCAACACCTGGCCCTGCACAGGTGCCCCAGGAATCCCTGTGCCTGAGAGCGTTGTCCTTGAGCTCTGGCAGCCTTGGGGATGTGACAGTTCCCCGTTCTAGTACCAAACTGGATGGAAATGATTGGAATAACTACTGGAAGTCTGACAACTGGAATAATCAGTGTAAGGCAGAGAGGACTCTCAGCTGCAGGTCTGACCAAAAGCATCTCAGCCTGGTTCTGATGGGGAGGAATCCCACTCTGGGGCTCAACAGGAAAAACAAAGGCAGGTGTTATATGCAGGATTTTTTTATTGCAAGGGCAGGGAAGGCCCCACTGGATGAGCACACAGAAGGCAAAGATAAGCAGGTTGACCTCACTAGAGCTGCTCCCTCAGCCTTGTAGCAGGAGGCAGCAGTTTTGGGGAGAAGCCAGTGGATGGTGGAGCCTCACATTTGGCCAGTGGAAGGGGCGGGGAAGAGGAGACAGAACAAAGGGAAGAGGGAACAAAAAGGAGAATTTCTAGAGGGCTTCCGACTCCATGGTCTGAAGTGAAGTTCTGATGCTCTGCCTCTTTCTCAGGAGCTCAGGTGAGGATCCACTGGTGTCGTTTGCCAAGTCGAGGTTTAGCAGGGGCCGCAGCTGCCGCGGCGGTAGCGGCCGTAGCGGGAGGAGTAGGGGCTGCAGGAGCCAAAGGACCTCCCAGAGCCATACAGGCCCCGGAAACCCAGGGAGGAGCCCCCACAGGACCCCAGACCCCCATAGCCCAGGGAGGAGCCCCCATATCCACAGAGACCCCCATAGCCCCCAAAGCCAAATCCCCCATAGCCCAGGGATCCATAGCCCCCATAGCCCCCAGAGCCAAATCCCCCATAGCCCAGGGAGGCCCCAGAGGCTGCAAGGACAGGCGCTCCAGCAGATCCCACCACGGAATCCTGGGGGAAGGAGCTGAGGATGGGGCCGGGGAAGGTGACCACCACGGGCGGAGGCTGGATCACGGTGGTGGAGTCGGGGCACTGGCGGACGCACGGCTCGTTCCCGCTGCCAGCCAGGGGCTGGGGCCGGATGACGCCGCAGGCAGAGCCACCGGTGGAGCACAGGTCGTAGCAGGACATCTTGCAGGGGTGGAGGTTGATCTGCAAGAGTTGATTGGAGCAAGTACAAGATGTTATTTACCGGCAGAAAAGGGCTCTGCAGCTGGCTGCTTTTCCCCAGACAGAAGAGCTTTGAAGCACTGGAATTTCCCCATGTCTCTTAAAGATGGAAATTGAATAAGAACAGCCAAAATGATTTGCTGGGGCACTTTGGTGAGTCAGGGGATCAACAAGGAGTGGGACTCCGCTCCAGGAGTCGAGTGTGTTGTTATTCAGGATTTCATGACTCTGGCTTTTCATTCCCACTGATCTCTTTTGTGCTGATCCTTGTCAAAACAGGGATTATAACTCATTGTCTGTTCAGATTCACTCGGTAGCTTCTTGGATGAGACCATTACAAGGGAATTGCAAAGATGATTGTCCCAAATTTCCAAACATTGAATCAGGGCTTTGAGATTGCTACAATGAGCTTAACACCCCAGCATTTTGATTTTTGGCTACAAACTCTTTTGAAAAATTCTCACACCAAACCACTTGCCCTCATTAACTTGGAAAAACCCAGCGCTTCACATTTCAGCTCCTTAAGATCCCTCCAGGATCCCTTTTAATCTTAAATGAATCTAATACAGAGCATTTTAAACAGTTCTCAATTCTTCTCTGTGTCCTACTCCAAGCCAGTCTCTTGGGGTGTTCATGCCCATTTATCTTGAATTAAAAGCATTTCAGTTGATTTGTAATAGAACAAACTGGATCTAACAGCAGGTTTGCCTCCAAACTCAACATTTCCCTGTGAATCAGGAAGATTTTAACTTTCCAAATAATTTCCAGTCACCCATTTAACCAAAGAGAGGATAAGAATAAACATTGAACCTTTCGCATTATGGATACTACAGGTGAAGGCAACCCAATATCCAACAGAATTTTGTGATCAGAAACTTTCAGTTTGGTTTGGAACAGAACACCAGCCTCGAAAGCAGAGAGCAGCCTTCCATAAGGTTTTTACAAGGTTTATCTCTTCAGCTAAAATATTGCCCATGAGCTCCCAATGGAAGAGAGCACCCCGAATTGCTGAATTGTACAGCAAATAGAGATTCCAAAAGCAGCAAAGAGCAATTCCAGAAGCAGCAAAGAGCAGCTCCAGACTTACCAAGTCGTTGAGAAGAACGAGTGAAGGGAAGACGTTTGGGAGAACCTCAAGTGGAGACAGCTTTTATACAGTTCAGACCTGCCTGAGGGCTCAGAGGAGCTTATTAGTTGACACAGAACATTTTTTTTTATTGATTGCTCCTCAAAGTGATGAAATTGTTGCTCTTTGTGTTGATTCTTGATTTCAAATGTCACATTACGTCACACGAAGTCCTTTGATCTGGAACGTTGATGGGTGAAATTGGTGCATCGTTCATCCTAAAATATGATTCACGAATTAGTGTCGGTTTTCTGGGGTGACACCATGTACTGAGCTGTTTACACACAAATATTTTTGTCCTGTCTTATAAGACAATTATGCTCAGACATTTACAGAAATTATAAAACTCTTAGAATGGTTTGGGGACACAAATATCCAGAGAAGTCTTATGTTTTTTCTGACCCTTAAGCCACAGTTTAAACCTGAGTTTAGTTCTGAAGGGAGAGATATTTATGATTTTAAGGATTAGAATGGAAAACTCAAAATAATCAGAGTGTACATTGAATTAATAATCAAATTGATGTTTTATTGAGATGGTTCCATCTCTGGAAGTGTTCAAGGCTGGTCTGGATCAACCTGGGACAGTCAAAGCTGTCCCTGTCCATGGCAGGCATTGGAACAAGATGGTCTTTGAGGTCCCTGCCAAATTCAAACCATTCCATGATTCTATATAGGAGAAATCCCAAATTTAGCTGTAGTGGAAATAAAACGCCTTTGTTTTTAGAGAGGATCTTGCACCTAATCCCATCCTTGTTGGCATCTTTCAGCACAGAGCAATTATGAGGTGGGAATCTGCTGGGAAAAGCAAATGTTGGATTTGCTGAGGTTTCTCTCTCTGTTTACACCACAATCGTCCTACTCTATCATTATCGTCGTTATCATAATCACCCACACGGTTATCTTCACACCATGTATTATTTATAAATTATGAGCTTTTTCAAATCTGGAGATACATATGGGGAGTTCCTGAGCAATTATCCTGAAAAAAAAATTCATGTCAAAATTTTACAAGAACATTCCAAGGGATTTTCAAGCACCTCCTGAGCACCCATTACTGACTTGTTCCTACTGTGTCAGAGTTATATAAAATCTGTGCCTGGGTGTAAACACCCCACAATTACAAGAGATTATCTCATTAAAATGCATAAATTGAGGCCACTTGGGTTTTTCCCATAATCAGCTCTTGGTTTATAACATTGACCTTCCTGTCTTTGTCCTTAAGAAGAAAATCTATTTTTTCTTTTTTATTTAATACACAGAATGCTGTATGTGTGTCTAACATGTAAAAATAGGAGGGGAAAACATGAGAAAGGAAAGGAAATCTTGATGAAACAACTCAGAAAACTCAATTTTCATGGAATTGTGGCTGCCAGGTGAAATATTTATCTGTTTCCAGGGACTGAAAGAGAATCAGTGGAGAGTTTAAAAAGGAACGTGGGGAGAGACTTCTTCTAAGGGTTGACTTGGCAGGAAAAGAGGGAGTGGATTAAAACTGACAGAGAGGAGGTTTAGATGGGATGTTGGGCAGGAATTGTTCCTTGTGAGGGTGGGGAGGCCCTGGCACAGGATATTCCATGGATTCCCCATCCCTGGAAGTGTCCAAGGCCAAGATGGACAAGGCTTGGAGCACCCTGGTCTATGGAAGGTGTCCCTGGATAATCTTAAAGGTCTTTTTTGACCCAAACCATTCCATGATAGCATTTTATGATATAAAGTCCATTCAAAAATGCTCCTGATTGTTGTGTTTGCCTTGCCTTGAGTAGGTGGAGGGAGAAGTGCTGAGCCTGCGGAACCAATGTTTTCCCCTTTGTTATTTGTCCCCAGTCCTCATTTGAGTTCCTAAAAGAAACTCCTCTGGCTCCGTGTCTCCTGTTGATCTCACCCAAGGACCTTTACCTGGACAAAACCATGAGTGTCCTACAGTCATCCTAATTATGAAGGACTCATAAATAATTCAAGTCAGCTTTATTTCCTCCCCTAACGCTAAGGAAAGCAATGGGATCATAAAAAATAATTCCCCACATAAAGCCCGGAGACAATAGAGGTCTGGGGTGGAATGTGCAGCTCACGCTATGTGTGGGTTTGAAGTGCACCAGCAATAAGCAAAGACAATTTCAGCACTTTGGGGAATTATGTGTCCTGCAATTTGGGGTTGGGACCTAATTATGAACTGGCGCATCAGGTGGCCAGTGCCCTGTGGGCAAGCAGGGAGCTCTATAAAAGGTGTCTGCACCAGGTCCTTCCATCCACTTCTCTCACCTGTTCTGCCTTCGTGAACCAGGTAAGTCACTTCTGTCTCAAACTTCTCTAAATTGAACTTTCTGTCAAGAAATCTGGGTTGCGGTCAGGCTGCCACTGCTCTGTAGGATATTTGGTGTTTAATTTCTCATTTATCTCTAGGTCTTTTAGGAGAAGGGTTCACTGAGGGATATTGAACCCCAAACTTGTATTATTTTAGCACTCCAAAGGGTCCCTTGTCTGTATTTTAGGAGATAAAGAATAACCTGTATATGTGGCTACATTTGGTAGAGTTTTGCTGAGTTTGTAACAGGAAAGATAAAATCTGAGTAGAAATCAGCTAAGAGTAATATAACACTGATGATATGATCTGATCTGGAAATTCAAAACTGAAGAGTACAGACTGTGCTGGACTGAAGTCAAGAGTAACCTGGAGATCACAGCCACAGGAAAAATAAGAAAAGGAAATACATCTACTTCCCAGATTTATTACTGATACCCTTGCACTGCTTCAGCACAGCCTAAAGTTTGCTATTCCTTTAAAATTAATGTAAATTAACACCTTCCACAGATTAACCTCCACCCCTGCAAGATGTCCTGCTACGACCCGTGCTCCACCGGTGGCTCTGCCTGCGGCGTCATCCGGCCCCAGCCCCTGGCTGACAGCGGGAACGAGCCGTGCGTCCGCCAGTGCCCCGACTCCACCACCGTGATCCAGCCTCCGCCCGTGGTGGTCACCTTCCCCGGCCCCATCCTCAGCTCCTTCCCCCAGGATTCCGTGGTGGGATCTGCTGGAGCGCCCGTCCTTGCAGCCTCGGGGACCTCCCTGGGCTATGGGGGATTTGGCTCTGGGGGCTATGGGGGTTATGGATCCCTGGGCTATGGGGGATTTGGCTCTGGGGGCTATGGGGGATTTGGCTTTGGGGGCTATGGGGGTTATGGATCCCTGGGCTATGGGGGTCTCTGTGGATATGGAGGCTCCTCCCTGGGCTATGGGGGTCTGGGGTCCTGTGGGGGCTCCTCCCTGGGTTTCCGGGGCCTGTATGGCTCTGGGAGATCCTTTGGCTCCTGCAGCCCCTACTCCTCCCGCTACGGCCGCTACCGCCGCGGCAGCTGCGGCTCCTGCTAAACTGGAGGGAAAAATCCCAAGTAAGGCCTCGTCAACAGATGAAATGTGATGGTTTCACAGCCAAAGAGCTTGGAACCACTGCTGCTCCGCCCCAAAACCAGGGATTTGTAGCTGTTCAGCCCCTTTTGGATTTCCCCTTTTCCAACTTCTGCCTTAAAGCTTCTCCTGCCCCATTTCTGTGTTGCCTGGGGCAAATATGGAACAAAAGGGCTCAAAATGGGTCCTGTTCATTCACATCAACAGCTGGGATTTGGAAGAGAACCCCAAAAAATCACATGTGAATGCGCCTCTGGCTGGAGAAGAGTTTCTTGCTTCTTGGAGATTCTGCAAATTCATTGCTTTGCTTACTGTCATTAAAAGTTTGTTACATCAAAGTTACCATGTTCTGGTGTTCTTTTCTCCTGTTTTCACCATTGTTATTTGCCTTTGGTGAAGCCTCATCTGTGCAGGTGTCAGTAACAGCCTAAAATATCCTGGAATCAAGGAATGTTTGGGTTGGGAGGGATCTTAAAGCTCATCTCATTCCACACCCTGCCACGGGCAGGAACACCTCCCACTGGCCCAGGTGGCTCAGAGCTTCATCCAACCTGTCCCTGAACCATGGAGATGAATGTCCTGCCCAAAAAAACAGGGAAAATTACATTTCCGTATGAATTTCTTCCAGGTAAAGCTTTCATCTCATTGACCTTCATGTTCTGACTCAAATATTTCCTCAGTCAAACATTTAAACTCTGTCCTCAAGAACAACCTTGGCAAAAAGTTAAATCAATTTCCTGTCAAATCTTTAAATAAAGTTTTCTGGGCCACAGAGTGGAACTTTGAAATCTGAAATCTTTGTGAATAATCATGAAATGTGAAGTGTTGGATGGCTTTTGACAGAAAAACAGGTCCTTCAAGGATTCATTCACACCAGCAAGAAAAGCTGGACCAGAGAGAACCTGGGAAAATGGTTCCTGGAAAAATTAAAAGGCAGAAAATGCCTTAACTTATGAGCAAATCCCCCCTTCTTCTTGCTCTGGTGAGATTCCACCTTCCAGGATCTACAGGGAAGCTGGAGAGGGAACTGGAGTGACAGGACAAGGGAGAATGGATTCAAACTGACAGAGGGCAAATTTAAGGTGGATACTGGGAAGAAATCTTTCCCTGTGAGGGTGGATAGGCCCTGGCACAGGTTTTCCTGGGAATCTCTGGTTGCCCCATCCCTGGAAGTGTCCAACGCCAGGCTGGAGCTACCTGGTCTAGCAGGAGGTGTCTCTGCCCATGGTAGGGGGTGGAAGGAAGGAGATCTTCAAGGTCCTTTCAATCCAACCCATTCCATGAGTCCATGACTCTGTAACGTTATTATTGTGCCCCAGGACAGCTCAGGGGGAGGATTCCTGCTCCCAAATTCTGGATCAAGGAACAGTGGCTGACTTCACTCCCAGCTAAGACATTCCAGGGGGTTTTGGAGTCTGAACCTCAGCCTATTGTAAGGATTTGTATTTCCCCCCACCCTATACAGAGAGAAGTGTTGCAAACCCACAGCCAGAGAAATTGAAACTAAAACTTCGTTTGTTTTTTGCAGAACAGAATCACTTTAATGACAAAAAAAGCATTTGCAGAAAAACATTGCAGAGTATGAAGAATATCAGATCACAGGCAACTCCTTCCACAGTTGCTGTTCTCCAGTGGCACAGCGAAGTTACATTTTAGAAGAAGATAAATTATTGTTTTATCCCACATATTACACACACACAGACAGGAAAAAAAGCCCAGAAGACAACAAGCAGAAGGTGAACGAATCAAGGAGGGGTTGTGTGCTTCCAGCCCCGCTGGAGTGGGGTGGCTGTGGTCACAACACCTCCTCTGGGGCCAGGATTGTATCTCTCCATTGCCGGTGATTCCTTACTCCGGGATGTTTCCGTAGGGTTTAGCAGGAGCCCCAGAAGCCGCGGCCGTAGCGGCCGTACCAGGAGGAGTAGGGGCTGCAATAGCCGGAGCCAAAGGCTCTGCCAGAGCCATACAGGCCCCGGTACCCCCCACAGGACCCCAGACCCCCATAGCCCCACAGACCCCCATAGCCCAGGGATCCGTAACCCCCATATCCCCACAGACCCCCATAGCCCAGGGATCCATAGCCCCCATAGCCCAGGGACCCATAGCTCCCATAACCCAGGGCCCCGTAGCCCCCATAGCCCAGGGAGGCCCCAGAGGCTGCAAGGACGGGCGCTCCAGCAGATCCCACCACGGAATCCTGGGGGAAGGAGCTGAGGATGGGGCCGGGGAAGGTGACCACCACGGGCGGAGGCTGGATCACGGTGGTGGAGTCGGGGCACTGGCGGACGCACGGCTCGTTCCCGCTGTCAGCCAGGGGCTGGGGCCGGATGACGCCGCAGGCAGAGCCACCGGTGGAGCACAGGTCATAGCAGGACATCTTGCAGGGATTGGAGGTCAACAGAGGCTAAAAAAGAAGGCAAGGAGTTCAAAATTCGGAAATTTAAATTAAAATAGCAAGTAGAGTGTTCTGAGCACTTTGCAATCTCAGTGCCCTCTTTTTCTCAAAAAGTGTTCTTTTTCAAAAATTCTCTAAAGGGTGTCCACACACAAGAGCGAGTGGAAATGTTCTAAAATCCTTGTCCCTCATAACATCCTGCAAAGAACTATGACTGATTTCTCCACATTAAACTGAAAACCAGGAGCAAAAGCAGTGAGAGCAAAGTGACTTTGTCCAAGGTCATTGGATGAGTCATTAGGAAAACTCAGATTTGGGTTCAGCAGGTTTGCACGAGATGGAGCTTATAGAGAACTTAATTACAGTAGCTTCATCTTCCCACTCATCCCAATTTTGCTGAGAGTCAAGGGAACAACAGATTATAGGATTGTGAGCACCTGGCTTTCCCAGAAAGGCATTTGACAAGACAATAAACAAGAAATCTCCAAGGATGTTCTGTAAATCCTTAACAGAGTTCTGAGGAGGAACTTGAAAGCAAGAAGGTGAAGGAGAGCCTGAGGGTTTGTGGTAGCAGGACACAAATGGCTTTATCACGTGTGAATGGCTGCCGGGGTGACACCCTTGTCAAGTCCAACTCCCTGCTCTTTGCGGGGTTATTTAGAGCTAAACCAGAGAACCTTGGAATTGCCTGGCTTGGAAGAGACCCTTAAGATTATCCAGTCCCACCCCCTCCATGGGCAGGGACACCTCCCACTATCCCAGGTTGCTCCAAGCCCCATCCCAACTGGCTTTGGACACTTCCAGGGATGGAGAATCTGTGGAATATCCAGTGCCAGGGCCTCTCCACCTTCACAGGGAAATATTTCTTCCCAATATCCAAGCTAAATTTCCCCTCTGTCAGTCTGACCCCATACCCTATATCCTGTCTCTGCAGTTCCTGAGGAAAAGTCCCTTTCAGCTTCCCTAGAACCCCTGCACATCCTGACGTCTCCACACAACCTCCATTCTTCCAGGCTGAACATTCCCAGCTCTCCCAGCCTGGCTCCATAGAGGAGGGGATCCAGTCACCTCAGTTGACTCAGAGCACTGTCCAGCTGCTCCAAGGTCTGGAGTTCCCAACACCAAGAACTCCACAGGGCTCCACACACCAAAAAGTTGTATCTGCCACCCCAGAGACAGAAAGGTCCTTGATCTTTCCCAAGTCCATGCAGATTCACTCAACAGAAAGGATGTTGGACATCAACTGGAGTTGAAACCATCAATAAAAAATACACCGAGAGCAACGGAGAAGATTCAGACTTACCCAAGTCTCTGAGAAGTCAAGGGAGGAGAAGTCAAGTTTGGAGGAGCGAGGAGGCAGAGGAGCTTTTATATCAGCTGGA
This sequence comes from Hypocryptadius cinnamomeus, assembly GCA_013400635.1. Taxonomy (NCBI): domain Eukaryota; kingdom Metazoa; phylum Chordata; class Aves; order Passeriformes; family Zosteropidae; genus Hypocryptadius; species Hypocryptadius cinnamomeus. The sequence goes on from VYZP01032918.1 coordinate 11,786, forward strand.
GGTACCAAATCAGCATCTCTTGCCCGCCCCAATTTCAAACTCATGCAACCATCAGGATGATGAAATTGTTGGGTTCATTATTGGCGTTTATGAGGCCTTTCAAATTTGTTTGTAATAATGATCTAAACATCACCTGAGATTATAGAGAATTCTTTCATCTTGTGACGAACTGGGGGGAGATTAACACCCGGCATTATTCCTGTCACTTCCTTGGAATTACATCAGGAATCGCCAAGACAGCTCCTCTCGGTGTTAACTGAATACCTGGAGAGTGGCTCACGGGTTCCTCAGAATCACAAATTCCACTGGAATTTAATCCTGAGCAGGAAAAACAGCGAAATCCTAAATTTTGGCCACTTCCACAGAGTTCCATGGAGGAGACGGAGAGGAATCTTTGTCTTCCTGAAGCTTGTTTGGGTTTGGGAGATAAACAACGAATGAATTCACAAAGTTAACGAAAGCCACAAAGGGATTGGAGGTCCTGAAGAGACTTTTCCCAGGAGTTGAGGGTCCGAGGTTTTCTGGACAAAGGTGGCACCTGAGAACATTGAAAGGGCCTGAGAAAACATGGGATTTTTTTAGGAAAAAATGGATCCTCTGGTGCAAAAGTCAAAATGTGACGCAAGTGCTTTGAGTTATTGCCTTGGGTTCTTAGGAATTCATGAGCTCCTGTGATACACAAGTCATAAATCCCAAAAAGGGCTGAGCTGGAAGTTTCTAGGGTGAGAGAACAATCAAGAATTTGGAATGTGTGACACAAAGGCTCCGTCTTGCCTCGTTGACAGGTGCGCCATTTTAATATTGCAGACTCCACGCCATAGGTGATCCCTAAATGCTGAGGTGGGGTTCTCAGCCTTTGGGGGGCAGGGGCTTTTGGACAATAATCTTTTCAAGCTTCCAGGGAGCAAGTCCATGCAAATCCTGTAGATGATCCAGTAGATTAAAGGCACAGAGATGGATTTAGGTTCCTCACAATTATGGAATGACGTCACATTCAAACACCTCAGTCAAGATATTTGTGGTATATTTGTAACCCTTGGTATCGTCAGTTCAAGGCCAAATACTGGGGGCTTGTGACCCTTCAGGGTTTTTTTCCCAATGAAAAAAGATTTGAAATAAAGAATTCAGAATAAAACCCGGAAATTCATGAACCATATTTTTTTCAAAAACAATTCCAGGATGGGGCAACCATAGGCTCTGGTCCCAGGAAACAAGGGACAGGAGAACAGGGAATGGCCTTGGGTGAGGGTTGGTCACAGCTTGGACTTGATGGTCTTGGAGGGCTTTTCCAACCCAAATAATTCCAAGATTCTGTAACAAAACCCCTTTAAGGACCACAGGATGATTTCCATGCCTTCCTTTGGGTTCCATATTGTTCTCGCATTAAGCAGAGAGTAATAATGACAAAAATGACCACCCCAAAGTTACTGTAAATAAATTTTTCTCCAGGTATTTTGTTTTTTTAATGGAAAAAAGCTCTGCACATCAGATGACCCCCAAGCGAGCAGACGGGTTTTGCCATTAACGATGGAGAAGCTCCAGAAGAGCATTGGGATAATTCCTCCTGTAACGCCAGGGCTGTGAATGGAATGATAACAGGAATGAGGATGACTTGTCACCATTCCAGATGAAAGAGGGCTCTGTGATGAAATGCACCTATCACATTTCACGAGACTTCGGACCAGCAAATAAACAAAGAGTCAGCAGAACTTTGAGGACCTACGTGTCACATTCATTTGGGGTTTGCTGCAATTATGCATATCCCCAAATTGCACCTTAGATGTTCCCCAGGATCTTGGGAATGGTATAAAAGCTCTCCCAACCCGGGGCTCTTCACTTCGCCTTCCTTGCTTCATTCACCTCTGCGAGAAAGGTAAGCACCATTCTAAGGGATCTCTTCCCTTAGAATTTTCCCTTAGAAAATTCCAGTCTCTCTTTTCTGCTGGTCTTAATCAAAGCTGGGATCATCCATAAGGATTCTAAGATTCTTAATATTTGGGTTATTTTGTGATGTTTTTATTTTTAGTTGGTGCTGGACATTCATAAGTTCGAAATGGTAAAATCATTCTTTCTTGTTAGTAGAAATCAGAAAAATTACCAAAGCAGCTTCCGAAACCTTGCAGAAGGTTTGTTCAGTTAATAAGAATTTTCTGTGTGTTTTCTATGGTGGGAATGAAGTACAAGAAATTAGGAATGAGACCCCAGGAGAGATGACAGCTCAGAGAGCGAGTGATTTACAAAAACACTGATGAGAAGGAAGGACAAGCAAGACTTGAGACATAACAATTATTTTCATCCACACATCCAACTGTCAAATCTTTTAACCATTGAATTTCTGCCTTTTGCTCACTCCTCAGTGTCTGCTGACCTCCAATCCCTGCAAGATGTCCTGCTACGACCTGTACCCCTCCTCTGCCTGCGGCGTCATCCGGCCCCAGCCCCTGGCTGACAGCGGGAATGAGCCGTGCGTCCGCCAGTGCCCCGACTCCACCACCGTGATCCAGCCTCCGCCCGTGGTGGTCACCTTCCCCGGCCCCATCCTCAGCTCCTTCCCCCAGGATTCCGTGGTGGGATCTGCTGGAGCGCCCGTCCTTGCAGCCTCTGGGGCCTCCCTGGGCTATGGGGGCTACGGGGCCCTGGGCTATGGGGGCTATGGGTCCCTGGGCTATGGGGGCTATGGGTCCCTGGGCTATGGGGGTCTGTGGGGATATGGGGGTTACGGATCCCTGGGCTATGGGGGTCTGTGGGGCTATGGGGGTCTGGGGTCCTGTGGGGGGTACCGGGGCCTGTATGGCTCTGGCAGAGCCTTTGGCTCCGGCTATTGCAGCCCCTACTCCTCCTGGTACGGCCGCTACGGCCGCGGCTTCTGGGGCTCCTGCTAAACCCTACGGAAACATCCCTCTGGATGATGTAGAAGGGCAAAGCAAAATGCAGATTTTTCTTCCCTTTAAATTCTTTCCTGATGCCTCCATGAGTTCAATTGCTTGTTATCGTCTTTATCACCCCTGTGGCTGAATGCAGTGACAGACTGAAGTGTCTTTCAAGCTCTGCCTGCATTTACAATCCTGATGTTGCCGTGTTGTTTGTGTTCTTTTCATTCTCATTAAAACTGTTGCATCACTGAAAATCCTTGTGTTGGGCTTTTGTGTCCTCACCCACCCTGAGTTTGCCAACCTCGCTGGGTAAATCTCCCTGCTCTGCATGAGGATGCAAAAAACGTTGAGCAAACCCTGCCCAGAGGGGAAAGTCTCCATGGAGAACCTTCCATGGGGCTGTTTTACCCATGAATTTACAATTTCAGTAAATTTACCTTTACAGAATTACAACGTGGTCACAGTATGGTGGCCAAAGCTGAGCAGAAGTGTCCTCTACATGTTGAGCCCTGTGTGCAGAGGGAACTTCTTTAAATCCACAGCAAGAACCTCATGAGTGGTCATAGAATCACAGAATTGGGTTGAAAGAGCCTTGAAGATCGTCAAGACCATGGGTTTAATTTATTTACATATTAAATAGAAATAGAATTTGTGTCCATATTTTATAAGTAGCCTAAAACCCAACAAAAGCACTGCACCATAAATGTCATTATCTTCTTATGTCATCAGCAAAGCACAAAGCCACCTCCTGATTCAGGCAGATCCTTATCTCACTAGGAGTTTTCCTTATCTGGTTCAGCTGCCAAAAGATCTCAGGGTACATGTTTTCCTGCAGCAAAAAGATTTGTTGAACATCACCACATTTAGAGAACTTCTGACCAGAAAACTGAAGAGAAAACATGAATTAAAAAAGGAAAATGTGCTGCAAAATTGAATGACTCCCAGCAGAACCCAGAACTTCCCCATTGGTATCCAAATTACAGGCGGAGGGGATGTTCTATGTCCTGCCAGAACCTGAAAATCAGCCAGAAAAATATGTCTACCTCCTGCCAGGATCTGATAAATCAGTCAGAAAAATCTGTCTACCTCCTGCCAGGACCTAATAAATCAGTCAGAAAATCTGCCTACTTCCTGCCAGGACCTGAAAAATCCGCCAGAAAATCTGTGGTGGTGAAAAGAAGGGTAAGAAAAGCTCAGGTTACAAAAGGAGCCCTTAAGCAGGGTTTAAGCCAGGCTCTAACGGAGATCCGCAGTGCTTCAAGAGGGAAGGGACAAAGGATCCGCGTGATGACACTGGATGGTGGCTGAGCCACCACCCTCGGGTCAGGACAATCCTTGAGTTGGTCATCGGGAAATGTGACGGTCATCAGGTGACGCGAGCGTGGCCATCACCCAGCAGAACCTGCTCTGGGACAAGGGGAAAAGCTTGGAAATCTCATGGAAATGGGAAAATCGGGTGTCCGGTTCTGTGCCCCTCATGGCAAGGAGGATATTGAGGGGCTGGAGAATGTCCAGGGAAGGGAATGGGGTTGGAGCAGCTGGAAAAGGGAGTGGAGAATCCCGAGGGAGCTGGGGGGGCTCAGCCTGGAGAAAAGGGGGATCCAGGGGGAATTTGGGATCTGCCAGATGGAATTTGGGATCTGATCCCAGGGAACGGGGACAGGACAAGAGGGAACGGCCTCGAGCTGTGTCAGGGTTGAAAATTTGGGAAAATTCCTCCTGGAAAGGCCTTGGAAGGGGCTGCCTGGGGAGGGTTGGAGTGGCCATCCCTGGCAGTGTCCGAGGAATTCCTGAACATTGGTCTGGATGACCAGGTGGGGGTGGTCCCAGCTGGACTCAGTGACCTTGGAGCTCTTTTCCAACTTTTATAACTCTGGGATTCTGTGAAACTCCAGGCAATTTCGAGGAGGGGCTTTCGATTCGTCCTCGGAGCTGCTGGAGAACTCGAGGCTCCCATTAACGCGTTTATCACACCTGGGTCGCCTCGCAGGTGACGAAAGGGTTTTGCTCAATGTTTCTGTTTATGAGTTGATTCAAATTCTGACGCTGCACAAAACGCAAATTACAACCCAAAGATTCCTTTCATCTCAGCACTTTAATTGGCCAAGGTTCACGCCTGGTAACGTTCCATGAAGTACACTCAGAATGACAGCGAGGATTCTGCTGCTTCATTTATTCACTTCTCATTAGCTGGCATAATGATGCTGGCTCATGTGTTAATCATCATTTTCATCTGCTTGAAGGTGCAAGATTTTTTCCTTTCTTATTCACCCATGGTAGATAAAAAATTGATGAAAACCTTGGTGCCTTCCTTGTAAAATCAGCAACTTTTATGTATTGTTGGAATTTGGATTTGGACAAAACCATTCAGAACTTTTCAGAGGACATTACAGATACTTTTTAAACCATCCAGATCCATGTTTTGACTCACAGATGCTCAGGCTACAAACAGAGAAAATATGAGTTAAAACATCAGCACTGAAGAAGAAACTCACCCAAATAAATGAAAACTTAAATTAGACGAGAAAATCCACTGAGGTGAGAAGCCATGAGCTGTTGAAGTGAAGGGAAGAGTTCACTTGGACAAATGTTTCTTACATTTTATTTTTAATAATAATTTAAAGACTAATTTTAATTGCATTTAAAAATGCTGGGCTGTTAGAACACAACCACATATTTGTATTGCAATAATCACACCCCATTTCACACATAAACTATTAAGGAGGGTTTGGGAATTGCTTAAAAACACACCCAAAAAAATATTTGGACATCTTGTAATCCCCTGGGGACATCCCAAAGTTTGTGGGAAAGAACCTCCCAACTTCACTGTAACTTTGGTAGGAATGTGATTATTTAATAACTCATCCACAGCAAATGAGGGGTTTTGAGGTGGGACCTGGCGATGTTCATCTGTGAAAAAACACACTGATATCCCTCCAGAAAAAAAAAACCAAAAAAACTTTGATTTAAGCCCTGTTTTAGGTACTAAAATATTGTGTTTTCTGCATTGAGGAAAATCGGGAATTTCCCAAACCCAGCTGGCAAATCCACAATTCCCACAACGACCTGAGGTTTGTGGCTGCGGGTGCAAAACCCATCAGGAGGCTCCTTGCACCTCTCCAAGCATTCCATTGCAAAATCTGGGAGCAGAAGTGACGAGAGCCGAAATCCGGAGCCCTTAAACACAAACCTGTGCACGGCAGCAGGTTCTGACTCCGATTAAAATCATTAATGAAGCTAATGGAGGAAGGGCTTAGCAAATGGGATTTAATTCCCGCTGGGAGGGATGGAGCTGCTCTATCAGGATCCGAGATGAAAGGGAGCCGGCAGCTGGAATGTGCCGACCTTGCGGGGCAGAGATTCAGGGTGGTTTTGCAAAGCCAGGAGAGTTTCGTCACTTTGGGGAGTGATTTGGGCTCGTCCGAGGTGGCGACTCCCGGGCTCGGCGTGTTCAGCCTCGGGGCATCCCAGGGTTTGTATAAAAGCAGCAACTCTGCGGAGCTTTTCCATCATTCTCCTGCTTTTCTCCTCTCCGTCAGGTAAGTCCGATGCCTTTTCATTCCTCTTCCAGCTCCAGAATGCCTTTGCTTTTTGATTTTTTATTCCAGTTGCTGTTCGCAACTATTACATTAATTTTCAGGGCTTTATTTTTCCTTTGTTCTTCTTTTTATTCTTTAAATTTTCATTTTTGCAGTATGCTGACAAGTATTTTACTGCAAGGCTTTAGGAGCCAAATCCACGTGAGGCATTTTTTATTTAGGAATTTTTTTTTCCTGTTATTCGCATTTGGCCATTCTTGGACTGACAGCAGAATGAAAATTCAGGATGGCACAAGCTTTAAAATGCTGAATTTTCCTGTATTTCAGTCCGTGACTGAATCAGGGAAATCTGTCCATGTCCTGAGCTATCTAGCTGAAGAAAGAGTTTATTTTAATTCCAGTCATTTATATATATAAAAATATAAAAATATTTCATTATTTAGTTATTTCCACCACAGCCAAAATGAAGGAAAGTAGACTCATGACCCAATGAATAAAATAATATTTTTACTGGGAAAAAACATTAAACCAAAGGCTTTTACACCCAGATATCCAGGTGGAAAAATGTTTTAAATCCATATTTTTATCTGATGAAGGAATTGTGCTCTTTCCATCCTATCCCATCTCCATCCCACCCCAACTTCATGCCATCCCATGTCCATCCCATCCCATGTCCATCCCTCCCCATTCTTTCCTATCCCACCTCCATTCTGTTTCATCCATTTCCATCCCATTCCACCCCACCTCTCCCAACCCCAAACCCGCTCCTATCCCACCCCAGTTTTCCCCCTTGGGGAAGTCTTCCCCCATTTCCCAGCTCCCCCAAACCTCCACCTGCCCCTTCCCTAGATCCTCAGTTCTCAGCAGCTCCTTCTCTGCATTCCAGGAACCTCCACCCCTGCCAGGAAATGTCCTGCTACGACCTCTGCCCCACCACCGGCGGCATCTCCTGCCCTCAGCCCGTGGCCAACAGCTGCAACGAGCCGTGTGTCCGGCAGTGTCCGGACTCCACCGCCCTCATCCAGCCGCCCCCGGTGGTGGTCACCTTCCCCGGCCCCATCCTCAGCTCCTTCCCGCAGCAGGCCGTGGTGGGATCTGCTGGTGCCCCGGCCTTTGGCGGCTCCCTGGGTTTTGGGAGTCTCTACGGCTCCGGGGTTTTCCCGGGATACGGCGCCCGCTCTGGATACGGGATCTCGGCGCTGGCCAGCGGCTCCTGCGGCCCCTCCGCGTCGCGCCGCTTCAGCCGCCTCCTCCGCGGCTCCTGTGGGCCCTGCTGAGGGCACTGGAGCTTCCAGGGAATCTTGGGAATGCCCAAATCCACGGCCATGAGCATGAGGGGTCGGTGTTTCCACAGCCCTCTTCGCATTCCTGATTTTTCTCCTACTTCTTGTTCGGCACCTCCTCATTGTTTGCTCTCGCTGCCTGTTCCGGCATTCCTGATTTACTGGACCAGCATGGGACAGCCCATTCGCTCTTCCGGCATTCTCATTTAACAAGTGTGGGACAGCACATTCCCTGTTCCAGTATTCCCAATTTATTGGACCGGTGTAGGACAGCCCATTCCCTATGGATTTCACCCACAATGACCAATATCCTTGGACCAGCCAGGAGAAGACAGCTGAGGACATCTCAGAGCAGGAATTTGGTTGGACTTTCCCCAAAATTGCCTGGGAATGGATTTTCCCCAAAATTGTCCAGGAATTGATTTTCCACCTTCTGTGATCTCTGGCTTTGCAAAGGGGCATTTCTCGCTCATTAAAATTTCGTTGCATCACACAGCAGCCTCCTGGTTTCCCTTTTTTCCCCTTCTTTCCCCTTTTTTCCCTTCACGCACTCATCTGCCCACAGGCAGGTCCGAGCTGCTCCCCAAGGAGGAGCACAGCCTGAGTTTACTTGGGTTTCCAAATGTTTATGCAATAAAACTCCTCAGGAGCAGCTTTCCATCCTTTGAAAGTTAAAAAAAAAAAAAAAAACAAACAGAATTCCAGTGTCATTAGAGTTGGAAAAGACCATGGGCAAAACCATGGGCAAAACTGACAGGACATGGGGAATTTATCAGGTAGAATTATTCTCGGTTTTTTATTTAACAAGGAATTGTGGAATCAGGGAATGGTTTGGATTGGGAAGGACCTCCAAAGGTCATCCAGTCCAACCCCTCTGGTTTTCACTCACTAGATCAGGTTGCTCAAAGCCCCCTGAATACTGCAAAAATCAAAGATTCCAGACATTCTTATTAAATTATTTGGGTTTTAAATTTAAAAAAAAAAAATAAGGAGGGAATGAGCTAAAAAAGAAGATTTTCTTCACTGTGCCTGAGAGAGAATCTCATTTAAAACACCTGAAAAAATGGAAGTGCAGCTCCTCCAGTTGCAAAATGAGAAAAATGGCAAATCCTTCCTTTGCCAATCCCACAGGAATCTGGCCCTGGCAGAACCCTGGAATCCAACAGGGCACATCCCTGGGCCTTTGTGCCTGCAGGGAAATTGCCAGCCTAGAGCACCTAAAACCACATTAAATAAAGATTTTGCCAGCCTGCAGCACCTAAAAACCCATTAAATTAAGATTTTGCCAGCTCGGAGCACCTAAAAGCCATTAAATAAACATTTTACCTATTACATAAAGTCTGGAAATCAAACATGAGATGTTTAATTGGCATCGGGATCTGCCCCGAGCTGGCATTCCGCGTTTGCAACGCCTTTAATGAGTCAGCTGCTGATTGCATCTCAATTAACAGCACTTGCCTTGTCCTGGGACTGAGCACGGGGTAAAACAAGGGTGCAGTGACCTCTGGGGTTCAGAGCAGAGTGTTTCTCATCCTCGGAGTTTTCTCCCCGCTCCCAGGAATTCTCTGTTTGGGTGGCAGGTGGATCGAGGAGCCTCAGTTGCCGCCATCGGAATTTTCCTGTCCTGTTCTTCTTCAAATTTTGCCCAAGAACTTCAGGAAATGCCACAGACACATCCCAGTGTTGCAGCGGCCAGAAAATGATGATTTTTGTATCAAATTGCCTCCATAATCAGGGGTCACAGGACCAGAGGCTGCTCCAAAACAGAGACGGAAAAAAGAGGAGAAACCCCCCTAAACTTTGAGACATTTTTGGATCTTTTGCCTGTGTTTCTTTCTTTTTATTCCAAGCCCAGGGAGAATTAAGGAATGAAAGGATAAAGAATTGTCCTTTGGGGTTTCATAGAACCAGAAATGGTCCCCAGAAAGGGACCTTGAAGATCTTTGATTTATGCGCAGGGACTCCTTCCCCCATCCCAGGTTGCTCCAACTTGTCCTTGGACAATTCCGGGGATGGGGCAGCCAGAAATCTCCTGGAAAAGAGAATTTCCCTACCCTCCCAGGGGAGAGTGGGTTGCTCTGCAGGGTACATTTTAACAACTCTTTAATTTATTTTTAATTTATTTATGGGAAAGTTCGAGGAACTCACAGAATTCCACCAAAAAATTTGCCTTTCAGGCAAAAATTCCTATGGGAATTTCCAGGGGAAGTTATCCAAGGAAAGTTTTTCCCCCCAGGCTGTTTTTAAACAATGAAAAAACTGTAAAATTACCGTGTGGGGATCTAATTAAATCGGAGCCCGGGGCAGGCATTGAGACACAAATAATCCGAGTCACTCGTGTTTGACTTTCTTTGGGAACAGGGAACAGCCACGCCTGCCCTGAGGGAAGATCCGAATGGGATTGGGAGGGTTCCAAAACCTCTTTATCCCTCTTGGAATGTCTTTGTGTCACCGCTGTAAAGACCTGGGCACCTTCCGGGTGTGGAAAGGCACCAGAAGCTGCCACGCTCACCCAGACTCGTGGAAAGCCCCCAAAATTATGGATAAAAACCACAGGAAAACTCTGGATTTTGATGCGCAATGGTTTAATGAGAAAGGAGGAAGTGAAATATCACGGTGGGGATGGAAAACCCCGGGGGAAATGAAGGAAAGAATCGCTCCAGGGCTGGGCATTCCACAGGGGTGACTCCTGGGTTTTCGGGCGTGGGAAGGTGACACGACCTCATCCCACTTTCAGCCAGCCAGGGATCATGGATGGGACCATTCCGAGGTCGTTTTCTTGCAGGAGCCGCGGTGAGGGGGAAAAAGGAAAAGAAAAGGGAATTTACATAAAAGCGCGGGGCTGAGTGTGCTCCGGGAAGTGCCGGGATTTGGGGCTGAGGATGCTCCGGCAACTGCTGGGATTTGTGGAGGCTCCGTGGTGGCTCTTGGCTCCTTCCTGCTCATTCCTGGGATGTTTAACAGGGTCTGCAGCTCCCAGAGGATCCGTAGGAAGAGTAGGACCTCCCGTAACTGCAGGAGCCGTAGGAACCCCCAGATCCCAGGAAGTTTCCGGATCCCAGGAAGTTTGAGGGTGCCGAGGACCCCACGATGCTCTCCTGGGGGCAGGAGCTGAGGATGGGCCCCGGGAAGGTGATGACCACGGGCGGGGGGTGGATGACAGCCCGGGAGTCCCCGCAGGAGGTGACACAGGGCTGGTTCCAGGTGTCAGCGCAGGGCTGGGGACAGGAGATCCCACAGGGGGCCAGGCAGCGGGAGCTGGAGTTCTGTCTGTAGGAAAACATCTTCTGGGATTGGGGATGGGTCTGGAACCACAAAGCCGAGGCAGCAGGAAGGTCAGAGACCGATTTAATGGAGGTTGGGCTGGGAAGAGAAAGAACGGACAGCAAAAAGATCACAAAGAGGCTCAAAATTTGGGGTTTTTCATCTTCTCATGTCCTTGTCTCCTATGTCTCCCCACTCTTAATTATGGAGCCAATTTGACACGGAAATACTCCCCAAAATTAACTGCAAATCCCAAAATGAACAGCAACCCCCAAAATTACCAGTAAACCCCAAAATTACCAATAAACCCCAATCCCTGCCCTGGCCCTGCTGGCCCCACAATTCTGGATCCAAGCAAAGCTCAGTTCAGATCCCAACAGTTCCAGGAGCAATTCCAGGCTCGGACTTACCCTGTGGAGCTCAGAGCAAGTCGGGAGGGTTTGCTGGAGCAGCCCAGAGACAAGAGGGTTTTTATACCTTTTCTTGGGCAATCAGCTGGAGCTGAAACATACACGGCTGATGAATGATCCAAGAAAAATTCCCTCCACCTCTCACTGGCCCAGATAAAGTGATTATTTCGCTCAGCAATTATTACTGTTGTTGTTACATCCACGGCATTACTCAGGCACAGTAATGATTTTTTTAATTTTCATTGTTGCTTTTTCCTACTTCTGGGGTTGCTTCACGATTGCTCAGAGCTTGATCCATCAGCACGAGGTGCTGACATAGCTTGGATCCCACCCCGCTTTTTCCGAGGAAAAGGGAATTGTGCAATTTCTCCCATTATTGACCCACAGTGACTCCGACTCGAGGCATGTTCGTCCGCAGGCGCCTTCCTACGGAATTTGGGAATGGGAAGAGCTCCTTCCCATCCTCCTGGTCAAGGAACACTCCCAGCTTCATGAAATGTCCAGGGGGAGTAACCGGGGATTTTTCCAGGAGAAATCCACGTCCACTTTTTAGGGAATCTGTGGGATCAGCACTGCTGAGGGAGGAGGATTCACGGATTGGGGTGAGCCAGGTCAGGGAGGGGATCCATGCATCACCCCTGGAAAACCTGGGAATGTCCAGCTGCAGCTCCAGCTGAGGCAGAGGTCTGGCTGCAACTTCAGCAGATTTGTTCCTCAGATTCCTCCCTCTCCAGTCATTCACGGATTAAATTTCCTGTTGTATCTCCATTTTCCATACCCAACATTATTCCCAAATTTCCTCAAGAAATGAGCTTTTCCCCCCCAAAATCCCTCCCCTTTATGGAGTTATAAACTGAACAGTGGGGTTTTGAGTAGCCCTGAGAATTCTGTCCCAAAATATCCATTTTATTCCTTTTTTTCCATTGGTAACTGTTAGGGTAGGAAGCCTGAGGGAGCTTTTCCTGGGGTTTCCTTCAGTATTCCCAACCCTAGGAATTTACAGTTAAGAGGATTCACCCAAACCAAAACCAGGACTAGGAAAAACCAGGGAAGGGGAAATTGTCAGGCCACAATCCCCGGGAGCTTCTCCTGCCCCAACCACGCCTGGAAATCGTTGTCCCAACCTCCCCATCCTCCTAAAAGGGCAAAAGGAGAAACTGAGTGGGATTGACCCAAATTAACCCTAAAATTCTTCTTTTTGGGTCCTGATGTGTGATTCACCCTCTCTGCTCTGCTGTTCTGAGATCCCACCAGGAATTCTGTGCCTGGTTCTGCAGTTCCCAAGCCTTGAAGTTGCTCAGGGGACTGGAGCCCCTCCCCTTTGGATCCAGGCTGGGAATGTTGGGAATGTTGAGCCTGTGGAGACCTCAGAGCCCCTCCAGGATCTGCAGGGGCTCCAGGGAAGCTGGAGAGGGATTTTTCCTCAGGAACTGCAAGGACAGGACACAGAGAATGGGGTCAGGGGGACAGAGGGGGAATTTGGGTGGGATCTTGGGAAGGAATTGTTCCCTATGAGGGCCTGGCCCAGGGAATTCCATGGATTTCCCACCCCTGGAAGTGTCCAAGGCCAGGCTGGTCTATGGAAGCTGTCCCTGCCTGTGGAGCAATTCCACCAAAAAAAAAAAAAAAATCATTCCCCAGCATTTTTACCAACTTGGCAAAATCAGCAAAACGCTGCAGGAAGTGAAACCGCTTCAAAAAAAACTCAAGGAAGAAACTGGAGGGTGTTGGGAGAAACTGATAATTATTTTGAGGCGGATAAAACAATCGGAGCCCGGGCAGGGATCGCCTCCCGAGGGTTGGGAAACGCCGGGGATGGCTCAACCCCCCGCGGGCGATCCCGGGATGGGATAAAAGGCTCCCGGCTCCCAATTCCTCCCATCCCAGCTCCAGATTCCTGAGATTTCAGCTCCTCGGGCTTCTCCTCTTCGGTATCTGAGTGAGTCTGGGGGACGCTTTGGGGGTGGCCGAGGTGGGAGTCGCTCCTTGGGGAGACTGGGAGAGCCCTGAGGAGCTGCCTGGGAGGAAAGGAGGGAAAGGGAGAGGGAAAAGGGAAAAAGAGAGAAAAATCAGAGTTTTTGGAGAGGAACTGTTTGGGAAGGAGGGAGGAAAGGAGAGGGAGAGGGATAGGGAGAAGGGAAAGAGGGAGAAAAATCAGAGTTTTTTCAGAGCAGGTGCTTGGGAGGGAGGGAGGGAGGGAGGGAGGGAGGAGAGAAGGACAGGGATAAGGGAAAAAGAGGAAAAATCTGAGATTTTGGAGAGGAGATGCCTGGAAGAGATGGAAGGAGGCAGAGGGAGAGGGAGAGGAATGGGGAGAAGGGGAAAAAGAGAGAAAAATCTGAGTTTTTCCAGAGCAGGTGCTTTGGGAGGGAGGGAGGAGGAGAGAGGGACAGGGAGAAGAGAGAAAGACCAAAATCTTCTGAGATTTTGGAGACTTTTTGGAGGGAGGGATGGAAGGAGAGAAGGAGGGACGATGAGAGCGACAGGGAGAAGGGAAAGAGAGAGCAATACGAGCAGGGGCTCTGCTGCGCTGATTTCCAACCCCGTCTCCTCCCCTTCCCGCAGCAGTTCCAGCTCTCTCCTCCCAGGATGTCCTTCTCCAGCCAGCTCAGCTCCCGCTGCTCCGCGCCCTGCGCCGTGTCCTGCCCCCAGCCCTGCGCCGACGCCTGGAACCAGCCCTGTGTCACCTCCTGCGGGGACTCCCGGGCCGTGGTCTACCCCCCGCCCGTGGTCATCACCTTCCCGGGGCCCATCCTCAGCTCCTGCCCCCAGGAGAGCATCGTGGGATCTGCATTCCCAGCGGGAATGGGTCGCTCCGCGGGCCTGCAGGGCTCCCTGGTCTATGGAGGCTTCTTGTCCTCCTCCAGGAACGCCTGGAGCCAGCGCTCCGGGGGCTGCGGGCCCTGCTAAACCGGGAGAGGGGTGGGGAAACCTGGGGGAGCGACAGCAGGAGCTGGGGAAGGAGCTGAGCGGGGGCACGCGGCTTCTTGGGGCTGGGAGATGGTCAGAATCCATGGAAATATGTTCAGAATCAATGAGAACTGCTCAGAATCCATGGGAAATGGTCAGAATCCATGGGAATTGTTCAGAATCCATGGGAATTGTTCAGAATCCATGAGAACTGCTCAGAATCCAAGGGAAATGCTCGGCATCCATGCAAAACCCTCAGCACCCCTGGGATCTCCTCAGCACCCCTGGGAGATGCTCTTCCTCTTCCCCTTCTTGCTTTTAACGTCACTTTTCTCCGAATTTGCCTCTTTCCTCCTCAAACCCCAAATTGTTTGCCCACTTTTATCCCAATAAACTTCTGTGTTTGCATTCAAATCTCTTGGATTTCTTCTCTTTTTTATAAAACCTCTGCAAACCCATGGCACCAAACGGTCCCATCATCCCGGAGATCTTGGGACAAGGGTTTGGCTCTTCCAGGGAATGTTTTTATGGATTCACCTGTCAGAAAATTCCCATTTCACCTTCCCAGGGAACCAGGTGGGGCAGAGCTGCACAGTCCTTGGAAAAAAAATTCCGTGAAAAATTACGTATCTGCTCCAGAACTGCTCCAAGAGCTCATCCCACCCGAACAGAAAACTCCAAATCGTGATGCAGAAAGGATTTTATTGGGGCCGAGAAATGGGATTCATCCCGTGACAGCAGCGCCGCCCGGAATTCCAGGGGAATTCAGAGGGAATTACAGAGGAATTCGGGCAAATTCACAGCAAGGCAAAATGGATGGGAATTGCGAGCGGGGATCCGATCCAGAGGGAATTTCGGGGCTGGAATCACTCCTGGGATGGTTCCTGGGATGGTTCCTGGGATCACTCCTGGGATCATTCCTGGATCGTTCCTGGGATGAAGGAGCTGCCCCGGCCCCTCTCGGAGCTCTCCCCTCGCTCACAATTTGCAGATTTACTTCTTTTTCTGCTGGTTTTGGTCACCCGGGGATCCTTTGCCGGGCTTGGGAGGGCGGGGGTAGGAGGGGAAGGGATTTCGGGGAAAGGAGGGGTAGGAATTTTGGGAATAGCAGGGGTAGGAATTTCGGGAAAAGCAGGAGGAGGAGGAGAAATTCCAGCCACCAGAAGATGCTCCGGGCTCGCAGGAGCTCTGGACACCTCCGGACCCGAAGGAATTTCCCATTCCCGCTGGGAATGCGGATCCCACGATGCTCTCCTGGGGGCAGGAGCTGAGGATGGGCCCCGGGAAGGTGATGACCACGGGCGGGGGGTAGACCACGGCCCGGGAGTCCCCGCAGGAGGTGACACAGGGCTGGCTCCAGGCGCTGGCCACGGGCTGGGAGCAGGACACGGCGCAGAGCGGCTGGGAGGACATCGCGGGGCTGGAGGTGACACAGAGGGGACAACGTGAGGGGACAGAGCAAAGGGCAACCCTCATATATTGATTATTTGTTATTTATTAATTATTATTTTTAATTTTTATTATTTATTTTAATTTTTTATTCTTTATTTGTTCATTATTCATTATTACCCTCATTTATTTATTTATTTATTCGAATGTTCGTATTTCCAGTATTCGTATATTCCAGTATTCGCATTTCCAGTTTTAATATTTTCAGTGTTCATAGTTCCAATGTTCATATTTCCAATATTCATTCATATATTCATCTTTTCAATATTCGTCTTTTCCATATTCACATTTCCAATACTAGTCTCTTCAATGCTCATATTTCTAATACTCATATTTCTTATATTCACTTATTAAATGAATCTCAGAATTAACGCGGTTTACCCCATTGATGTCCGACTCTTCTGTTCCCAAATCTTTAACCATCTCCCACCGCTCCTTGTGAATTTTTTAGAGGCAAATCGAACAATTTCCGAGCTCAAACCCTGCCCGACCCCCCAGACCTGACTTACGCGGTGGCACAGCTGCAGATGGGATGAGAATCGCAGAAAAATTATTTAAAATGTCTCTGCAGGAGCTTTTATAGAGCTCCTCACTTCGCCCCGGGGGAAGGGAACCACTCCTGTCCTCTTTGTCCCCATTGTCCCTCAAATGCCTTTTTCTTTTTTTGCTTTTGTCTCTCAATCAAGGTAATTGTGGCCATTGTTTCTCCCAAAACTCCACCTGGCGCGCCTTTAAATCCCGGAGATTTTGGGGTGTCAGACAGGGAGGGCGATTCCCACCCTTGGCACAACTCCCGAGCTGAAGATTTATTTTGCCGTGAGCTTCCACATCGATATTTTTCCCCCCAAATTGTACCAAAAATCCCCAATTCAATATCCCCGCGCGGATCGGCCTCTCCATCCCCTGTTTTTGTTTCTCCAAACAAAGAATTCCTGGCTCAGGGCCGGCGCAGGAGATGAAAGGAGCGAGGTCTTGGGCTCCTCCCTGGATCTCCTTCCCCTCTGATTCAACAGCCGGGGCTGGGATTTCACCTCAGACGTTTTAATAATCCCCGTGAGGAAATCGGCACCAAAAATTGCCCAATTCCCGCGGGGTGTCGGGCAAACGAGGGGTTGGGTGTGAAAAACAAGGGTTTGACATCGTCCCGAGATCAGAGAGCACCGAGATGGCGAGGGGAGGATTAAAATTAAAATTAAATTGGTTTGGCAGCAGCTCCAGCCGGTGTCACCACAAGGGAAACGCGATTTCCAGGGAAGGATCCACGCAGAAATCCAGGGATCATTCCCAGCCCCTGAGGAGGAGGAGGAGGAAGGTTTTGGGGTGAGGATGAAGAAAGGCAAGCAATGATTCAGGAATTTGGAGATGTTTTTGATAGAGGTCTTTGCTTCTCCCATGGTCATTCCTGACTCAGGACCCCGCTCCCGCTCCAGACTGCCCCAGGAGCTGCTGAGCTCTCAGAAAATCCCGCTTTATTAAGCATTAATTAGCAATAATCACCTTTTCCCTTGCTCTTTCCAGGCCCGCACCTCCCACGCGAGACGGGGAATCACGGGAGGCTCCGCTGATGGTTTTTATTTTTAATTTTTTTTTTTTTTTCTGGCAGAGATGATTAAGAGAAACCCAGAGGACTTATAAAAACTTCCCGCGGCAATGCAGGGAGCCTCTGGGAGGAGATCTCGGGCACGGCCGGGACTTGTCAGTGCGATTAATGTAATTAAAATTTCATTACCCCCTGGAAATTTTATTTTTTTCCTGACACTGAAGGGCCCAAATTCCTATTTTCCAAAATTACCCAGAACTTGTGGCTGGGAGGAAACCGCCATCGGTGATTCCTGGAAATCAAACGGAGCATCTGGGAGAGAAATGAGGAATCCCAGGAGGAAGAGAGAGGTGGAATAACCCCAGGACAGGGCGGTGCAGAAAATTGTTTTTAATGGGCACGAGAAGCAGAACCAGCACTCACAACAACACAAAATTAACACGGACACCTTTAATATCCCTAATTCCCACCAGAATTCCCACTTTCCTCACAATTCAGCCCCTCATCCTCGGAACCCAACCCCCGGGAAATTTTCACCAGGGGCCACAATCGCCTACTTATTTTTTTTTCTTTCCCAAATCGATTATTCCAGTCTTAGGGCATGTAACAGTTGATTAACATTAAATTAACATTCCAGGTCCAGGCGTAATCCAGCCTGGGAGTGTTTGGGAAGCGTTCTGGCTCCCTTTGTTGTGCGGAAGCCCTGGGATATTTTGGGGCGGGGGTAATTGCGGGAATGACCCGGAATTACAGCTCCAACGTGGCCATTAGGGAAGAATGAACCGAACATGGTCTTTAGGATAAAAACAGCGCCCGGAATGGCTCGGAATGGGATGAGCAGGGCACGCCTGGCATCCCAAACTGCCCGGAGGGATCCGCTGCTGGCACCGGCTCCTGGAATTTGGAGCTCCAGATCCCTCCCTGTCACCGCGGAGAGGTGGAGAAGAGGCCGTGGAAAAGCAGTTCAGGAAGGTTTGGATGCAGAAATGTGGAAAAAAGCTTGGGTTTGGCTCAGTTGACTTTGTTTAGAGGGAAGAAAATCCCCAAACAGAGCTGGGTATGAACAAGACACTAAAAATTCCCGTTTTGCTTCAATCTGAAGGTTTTATCCTGGAAAATGCAGGGCCAGATGTTTTTAGGAATAAAATCTTTAATCCCAGAAAATGCAGACCTAGGCTTTTTTAGGGATAAAATCTCTTATCCCAGAAATTTAACCCTAAATTTTACCTTTAGTCAAGTTTGGAGCAGTCCGGGAAGAGCCTGGAGGTCGCCTGTCCCTCTACCCAAGGCTGAGTGTCCCCAAGAGAGCCCAAGGAGCAGAGGAAAAAGGGAATTCGGAACGGGTTTGATGCAGCAGCATTTTAATGGGAATGCAAAGTGGAGTCGAACATTTGCAGAGAGAGTAATGCAGACAAAGAGGAGCCGACTCCGAGAAAAGCCCAAAATCACCCCAAATCACCCAAAATTGCAATCACCCACTCCAGCCTGACCCCTTCCAGCCCGACACCCCCTCCCCTCACACTTGCCGAGACCTTCCAATCCCTACCATTCCCCAAATCCCTCGGTTCCGATCCACGCTCGGTGTCGAACTGGGCAGAGAAAGCCCAAAGCACAGACAGAAGAGGTAAAGCCCCAAGAAGAAAGAAAAGCCTGAACTAAACTAAAGCTCTATCCTAGACTTAAAACGCAGGGTCCTGGTTTCCAGCGGCGCTTCCCTCTCCGGCAGCCTTCGGGTCACATTCCGTATTCCTTCGCTTCTTCCCTCGTTCCTTTCCGTGGTTCTTTCCCTCAAAAACCGCTCAGATCTTCTTGCAGAGGCCCCTCTGGCACGGGTGCTTCCAGCGGGTGGAGAAGGTGTAGGAGCGCTCAGGGACGCACTTGGTGGCACAGGGCGTGGCGCAGGGCGTGGCGCAGGGCGTGGTGCAGGTGGGGACGCACTTGGTCACGCACTTGGTGGCACAGGGGGTGGCACAGGGCGCGGCGCAGGGCGCGGGGCACGGCGGGGCGCACTTGGTGGCGCACTTGGTGGCACAAGGTGGGGGACAGGGTTGGGGACAGGGCGGAGGACAGGGTGGGGCACAGGGTGGG